>CM033644.1:69677986-69863974 GCA_019512145.1 Engystomops pustulosus
CTGGTTTAAGTTCAATACACTGCTCTACAATACCATTTTATTGTAGAGCAGTGTAAACTGTCTGAGCAAGCTTGCGCATGCTCAGACAGTTTGCAGTCAGACCCGGAAGGGGTCTGGCTGCCATGGAGACCGGGCAGCTCCGGGGCACATGCCAGTCCTCGGAGCTGCCCGGAAGAGGATCGGATCCCCCGGTAAGCGGCACGGGGGATCCGATCCACAGCAGGAACACCCTTACACGCCGCGGTCATGCTTGACCGCGGCGTGTAAGGGGTTAACACCCGCGATCGGAGCCGGCTCCGATCGCGGGTGTTACAGCGCGGTGTCAGCTGTGATAGACAGCTGACAGCCGCTGCTTCTGGTACCGGCTCCGTTCGTGAGCCGGTCCCAGAAGCTAGACGTTATACTACGTCCCGGTGCGCTAAGCATCTAGCCCCGGGGACGTAGTATAACGTCGTGGTGCGCCTAGGGGTTAATAGATGTATATTGGTAAATTACAGAAAACATGAGGTAAAGTTTCCTGGCTCCTGGCTGTGCTTCGGTTGCCGGCACGTATGCAGCACGCCTCGTGCCTTTTAGGCCGACTTCTCAGGACTTAATGGGCCAGCGTCCTCCTCATTGTAGTTGGCTAATCTGGCTCACCTCCCTTCCTTCCGGGCTGGATCTTCAGCATTGTTACAGCATTCTAATGGAATTTCCAAGGTTTCCACACCTCGCTTCCCACAGCAGGTCCTGTTGAAGTGATTGCCCATCAGCGTTTCCAGATGTTCCTGTCTTCCAGCATTTCTAGGCGCCTCCGTGTCTCCTGTCTCCCACGTTCCCATACGCTTCTGGTGTGTCCTCTATTCCAGCATTTCCAGATGCCTCCGTGTCTCCTGTCTCCAGCGTTCCCATACGCTCCTGGTGTTTCCTGTCTTCCAGCGTTTCCAGACGCCTCAGTGTCTCCTGCATTCCCATACGCTTCCTGCTGTGCCTTCCAGGGTTCCAGTCCAGTGATGTCTTCAGTCCATGCCAGTGTTACCAGTGTTCCTCCATGTTCCTGCTGTCAACCCAGGCTTGGACTGTTTCCTGCCACTGCGGGCCTCATACCATCTCCCGCGGTGGTCCAGAGGGTCCACTGGTCCACAGACTCCTCCCTCTGGACTCCTCCCAACAAGACTTTTAGTTCTGTGTCACCGTTACAGCAAGATCCGGCCATGGACCCCATCAAGGCCATGGATCCCGTTATGGACTGTTCTAATGACTCAGTTGCTGGAAGATGTTCTCACCCAGCAATCTCAACTAATTTTTTTTTGGAGAAAGGATATGAGCGGGGTTACCACCCTTCTCCAACAGCTGTTAGACTCCCGCCTACTGCAGGCTCCACTTCCGCAGCTTCCAAATGCTGCTCCGGCTTTCCAAGAGCCACTCCAAGTCTGGCTTCCATGTCGGCCCCGCTTGGCTCCGGTGTTCCAAAAGCCGACTGCCGTGCTTCCTTAGCTTCCCAGCTCTTCTCTGGTTTTCCAAGAACGTCCCCAGCCTGCCGCAATGCTTCCACCGCTTCCAAGCTCTCCAGAGTCTCCGGCACCTCTCCGGCACCTCATCGGGCTTTGTCCAGTTTCTGCTGTCCTCCTCAGATGTCCCGACACCTAGATGAATTGGAGGAGGCAAAAGAAGAGGTAGAAGAAGAAGAGAAGAGGGGCCATAAAGGGGGGGGGTTACTGACACGGGTGCTCCCGCGATCGCAGGTACACCCGTGCTCTGCTGTGTGCCTGTTCCCGTCCCCCGCTTCGGGTCCCGGCGTGTAGGCCGCACGCCTCCTGCCATCCAGGCCGCGTGCCACAGTGTTAGGGCGCCGACTTCTTGGGACTTAATGGGCTAGAGTCCTCCAGATTGGAGTTGGCTAATCCGGCTCAGCCTTTATAATCCGGCACCTCCCTTCCTTCCTGGCTGGATCTTCAGCATTGTTACAGCATTCTAATGGAACTTCCACACCTCGCTTCCCACAGTGGTTCCTGTTGAAGTGATTGCCCATCAGCGTTTCCAGACACTCCTGTCTTCCAGCATTTCCAGGCACATCCGTGTCTCCTGTCTCCCGTGTTCCCATAGGCTCCTGGTGTGTGCTGTATTCCAGCGTTTCCAGATGCCTCTGTGCCTCCTGTCTCCAGTGTTCCCATACGCTCCTGGTGTGTCCTGTCTTCCAGCGTTTCCAGACGCCTACGTGTCTCCTGTCTCCAGCGTTCCCAGTTGCTTCCTGCTGTGCCTTCCAGGGTCCCAGTCCAGCAATGTCTTCAGTCCATGCCAGCGTTACCAGTGTTCCTCCGTGTTCCTTCTGTCAACCCAGGCTTGGACTGTTTCCTGCATACCCTGTACCTTGGCTTCCACCGCGGGCCTCATACCATCTCCCGTGGTGGTCCAGAGGGTCCATTGGTCCACAGACTTCTCCCTCTGGACTCTTCCCATAGAGACTCTCATTTCTGTTGTCTGTCTGACTGTTACAGTAGGCGAACTTCAGGAAACTTGAAAAAGTGTCAGCTGAAAAACTATGATACATGTGCCCCATGGCGTTCATGTTGCTTTTTATTTTTGCATTTTTTAAGGCAAATTAATGTGTGGATTCCACATAAATGGGAAAATACACTCACCGGCCACTTTATTAGGTACACCTGTCCAACTGCTCGTTAACACTTAAATTCTAATCAGCCAATCACATGGCGGCAACTCAGTGCATTTAGGCATGTAGACATGGTCAAGACAATCTCCTGCAGTTCAAACCGAGCATCAGTATGGGGAAGAAAGGTGATTTGAGTGATAATAAATTAATTCCCTAGTCTGAGACGGTCGTTTTCATACATAATATGTATAGTGTAGTGGGGGATTTGTTTGTTTTTAAATATTCATTAATATGTAATATGTGTGTGTTTTAACTTTAAACAGTACATGTATATGCAAAACTCGGGTCCTTTCCCGCGTGCTCGTGGATATACTTTAACAATATAAAACGCGTTTTTTCGGCTCTCCTGAGCCTTCATCAGCTGACGTCTTCCTCCCATGTGTGAGCTTTTAAGGTATCAGATGTTCCTGCAAAGTATGTCACTTCCGGTAAGCCGCGTCATTCACTCACGATCACATGACCATGTCACGTGACCCGGCATTGATCATGTGACTATTAACAATTTTACATTCAAAATGGAACCATCGTTCCTATATATAAGAAGACTTCACTTCAACAGCAAACCCTCAAAACATGGTATTATGTATTGTTATTGTATTGTTAGGCATTTTGGATACATGAATTAAAAACCTTGGAGCCACACGGTCTTAATATGGACTATGAAATCTGCCAAATGTAGTCTCATCACTAACTATTATTTTTTCCTACAGACAGAATATTTGAGCACATCAGAGTGGAGGTGGTTTAGAAAAAAACTTTTTTCTTTTTTCTTGTACTGACGTACTAATAACATGTTCAGTGAAGTTACTAACCTTGTACTAACAGTATTGTAATGTTTGAATTATAATATTGAAAAACGTCAACATTTTTGTATTCTGTGATAACAATACATACCGTGTTTTGAGGGTTTGCTGTTTGAATGAAGTCTTCTAATATATAGGAACAAGGGTTAGTTTTGATCGTGACGCGGATAGAGTGAATGACGCGGCTTACCGGAAGTGACATACTTGCAGGAACGGTCTGAGACCTTAAAAGCTCACACATGGGAGGAAGACGCCAGCTGATGAAGGATCAGGAAGCCAAAAAAACGTGTTTTTTACTGCATGGACTTGTATATACTTGATTTGTTACATGCTCTTGAAAAATAAAAGGAAGAATTTGCTTTAAACAGTACAGACACACAAAGCGTTTTCGGTATTTTCATTATAAATATTGTAGATTCACACTGAAGGCATCAAAACTATGAATTATGTGGAATCTATACTTAAAAAAACCCCTTATGGATGCAGGGGTATTTTTCGCTATTTCCGCTCTCCATCTTCAAAAATCCATAACGTTTTATTTTTTCCGTTGTTACAGAGCTAGTGAGGGCTTATTTTGCGGCGTAACAAATTTTAATTCCCGTGGCGTTTTTATTATTCCCTGCATGTAGTGGGAAAAAATTCCAAATGTGGGAAAAATTGAAAAAAAAACGTATGTGCCTCACGTTTCTGTGGGCTCAGTCTTTAGGACTTTCACTGTGTGCTCCAAATAAACGCCTCTACTTTATTCTTTGGTTCGGTACGATCGCGATGATACCAAATTTATACAGGTTTTATGGTTTAATACTTTTCAAAAATTAACGATGTGTACAAAAATTTAAAAAAATTTGCCATCTTCTGACGCTAAAACTTTTTCATACTTTGGTTTACGGAGCTGTGTGAGAGTATTTTTGCAAAAATGAGCCACGTTTCACTGCTACCATTTTGAGGTCTGTGCGACATTTTGATAATTTTTATTACATTTTTTATGTCATGTAAAGAGGTGTAAAAGTTGCGTTTCAGACATTTGGGCGCCAATTTCCTGTCTGGAGGTCACGCCGTCAATAACGTTATTATATTTTGATTAGATTCGGGCATTTTGGGAAGCGGAATACCTAATGTGTTGTGTTTTTTACTGTTTATTATGTTTTATATCAGTTCGATGGAAAGGGGGTTGATTTGAACTTTTAATATTTTATTATTTTTTTACCTTTTTAAAACTTTTTTTTCCTTTCTTTTTCCACTCTTCTATAGACATCTAGGGTACATAACCTAGATAGTCAGATCCTTCCTACCATATACTGCAATACTACTGTATCGCAGTATATGGCATTTTTGCACATTATACATTACATTGAGCCACTGGCTCATTGTAACGAATACACAGAAGCCATTCAGCCTCGGGTCAGACGAAGACCCAAGGCTACCATGGCAACCGATCGCCGCCCCCCGATGACGTTCGGAGGTAAGATGCAAAGTCCATCTCTGTATGAAGAGAGCTCAGCCCGTGAGCCCTCTTCGTACACCCTTCATAGCTCCGTGGCGGATATATCTGCCATGGAGCGTGAAGGGGTTAACCAAAAAGTGTGAAACAACTGAAAATATGTCTTACATCTAGGTTCTTCAAAATAGCCCTTTGCTTTGATTACTGCTTTGCACACTCTTGGCATTCTCTGATGAGTCTCAAGAGGTAGTCACCCAGAAAAGGTATCACACCACATGTATGCCCTGTCAGGTTAAACCCCCTACCGGCGCGTGCCGTAGTTGTGCGGCAGCGCGTCAGGTCTGGGCATGGAGAGGGCTCATAGGCGAGCCCCTCCAAAGCGGTAAGTCTTTGCTGCATATTGCATATAAGCATATTGCAGCAATAATGTAAGGTATTTACTGCAACTCAATGTTTTATCATCTCATTCTGTCTGGTAGGGTGTACATCAGGGAGGGTCACAATGTTAGGTCTATTGATGAAATATAACAATACTAAAAACTGTTAAACCATTAAAATTCTTAGTGATATCTACAGCTTCAATCGTTATTTATTTATAGTTATCCTAATGAGACGTGCATAATAAAAAATCAACTACAATACATGAAGTCTACTGCACCACTTACGGCAGCGCTGCTGACCCCTCCCCTTCTCCTAGCAAAGCACGACACCTGGCGTATCATGGGGGAAACACGTGATTACCAAGCCGGGTCCTAAGCCATTATGGGGAAATATATCATTATAAGTTGAAATACGGCAGAGGAGATGGGCCTTAGGCTGTGTTTAAATGTGCTAGTTTTGAATATGCAAACTGCGAACATGGAAAATCAACTCAAAAGAAACAAAAGATGTATTAAAATATGAGCACTTGACCTCCATTCGCATTCCAAAATTATTGCTTATTATGAGATCACCAGAATCATTAATGAAAACAATGCAGATACAACTTTTCCCAACTTCAACTTCAAAGGGATAAACTCTAGTTAAAGTGGTTTTCCAACAAAACACACGGATAGGACCTAACTGCTGGATTGGTGGGGGGTTCTCGGTGATGGACCCCCAAAGATCACGAGAACAGGGTCCGATGGTTCTAGTTTCTCCCTGGATGACCAGAGCAGATGGTCATGCGCAACCGACTGCTACGCTATCTTGGGGAGTGACGAGGAGTCGATTGGGGTACATCGGACCCCATTCTCGTGATCTGTGGGCAGTGTGAAACTACAGAGGCACTTAGAAAACATTTGTTATCCCCAATCTGGGTAACCATTTCTATAAAAGAAGAAAATCTTTCTGCAATATTATTTAAAAGTTAGAAAAGGAAAGATGTGGGCCAGTGATTGGCAACCTATGGCACATGGGGGCCAGAGGGGCACTCAGAGCCCTTTCTGTGCACTCAGGCCATCACCAGAGATGGATCCAGGTATCTTCACTGCAGGTCCCAGAAGCCCGGACTGCTGTAACAGAGCTATTTTTAAAGTGAAGCTGTACTGGGACTATTTCTGCTATTGGTTCCTCAGGGGGCTGGTATCAATGAAAGCGTGACAGAGAAGGGAGTATAAATCACATAATTCTGTGTTGCACTTTGCGATAAATAAGTGGGACTTGGTTGTAGTTTTGGCACTCGGCCTCTAAAAGGTTTGCCATCACTGATGTAGGGTGTACAAACCCAAACTTAAAAAGCAATCCTGCTCATCTCTAGTGTCCACAGACAACATTTTGGCCAGGATCTATGAAACTGGCTGTGCCAGTACTCTGTCAGGACTTTGCCCTAAAAAGAACTTCTTTGGAGCTGCACCTTGTATTATGAAGTGTTAGTGGCAGTTTTGTGCTGACAAGACAAAAAAAATGTGCACCTAAAGGGGCATATTAGTGCTTAGTCGGGTTACAACATATTTTATAGGAAAATGTTCGTGCGCACGTACAACGCATATGGAAAATAATCTGCCGTAAATAGAATTTCTCTAGAAGTTGTATATTGACAGACTGCATTTCATTGCGGCAGATCCTTCTGCAGAATTCTGCCTTTGCAATTCAATACCTGCATAAAAAATACATAGTAACCAAATTTTTGAATGCTTGAGAATAGTGTGGAGTTACTACTGGGGGTATAAAATCTACTCCCATTCTAGCTATGTGTGGAATTAGCCTTTGAGTCAGATTATTAATACTTTTAAGGCTAACCAGAAAAAGAAATGATGGTGACAGCAACCTTTAAGACTCCTTTAGTGTGATGAGAGAAATGAGTAATCTCTAATGTTTGCTGACTCACAATCTTATTCTTTAACCTTTTTTGCAGTTTGAGCACCTATTTTTCCATGTAGCTCAAGGCTCTCAATATAATGATGTCTAACATACATAATCTACATTTGGTCATTTCTGAGTCATTGGTATCGTCTTCATCGCTTTGCTTGAAAGTAAAGAGGTTGGATTTCTGTTACAAAGATGCAGGAAAAGCGGTGGTAAATGATTAGCATATTTCATAATAAGACGCACCCAGATTTAGTCATCCAGAAAGAGGAGAAAATATATACGACATTGTCACGGGTGGTCCCGGACCATATTGCGCCTCGCGGGTTCACCAGGGCTCCTCTGCCCCCACCAGGCAGTCACCGTCTCAGCTCCTGTCTCGCCCCTTCACCGGTGTCCCGACTCTAGGGGACTGCGCTGGTTCTATAAATTAAAGGGCCACTGTGTCATTAATTGGCGCTGGTCATTTCAAAATTCTATATAGCCACCCTCTTCCTGCAAACCCTGCCGGATCTCTGTGCCTCGCGCCCCTAGAGAAAGATGTGGTTAAGCCTTGCGCTGTTATTGTGATTTTGTTGTGACCCCTGTTCCGTTCCGACTACGCTCTCCGCGCCTGCCTGACCTATGCTACGTTCCTGACTCTGATCCTGTGCTGCCTCCTCCTGACCTCCTGCCTGTCCCCGGACTAGAGATGCCTGACTGTTCCTGTACCTCGATGACTGCCCTGCGGACAAGTCACGCCTGGGGAACAACCTTTGAACCACGCCCCAGCAAGTCCAACCGCTTTGCGGCGGGCTCTGGTGAAAACCGGGTACCATTTAGACTCCGGTCACGGGGTGTGTTGGCTTGTGTCATCGTCCAGGGTGGTACAGAGGATCCACTACCTCCGAGCCTGACAGACATTAAGTAAAATTCAATGTTTATAATACAAGCACAACAACATTGCTCTGCTACATCCACTAACTCACACCACAGCTTTGCTACATTCACTCCAGGACAAAAGCTCAGTAGGCTCTGGCATGTGCTGGATCCTCCTGACCTTCGGATTACAAGAAAAAAAGTTTGTTACTAAAAAAGTGTGTCTTATAATCTAAAAAATATGGTAAATGAAAAAGTTTTTCATATTAATGTGTTATAACAGGCCTTCATTTTCTATTGTGGGGATTGAGAAAAGTATATGGGTAGTATACTTCTGGGCTTGACTTAGGGTGAAGGTGCGATGAAAGGATATACCACAAGTGGTCAATAATATATATACGCGGATCAAAATTTTGTATTGCTGTAAAACTAGATATATAGTTATGGTGTAAAGGTGTGTAAAGTAATAAGTGTGGTATGATTAGAAGCTAGGTCTTGCCACAAGTCGTTGTAAAAGGTCTTCCTCGGTTGCCCTATTAAAAGGCTCTTAGAGACCTCTTTTTGGGTGTGTATGTCTTGGTGAGAAGTTGTTAACACACTAGACCAATCTTAGGACTCACTATAAGACATTTTGCCTGGGTCTGCTGATAAGCACTAGCAGATCCCATTGTTTCATTACCGCCCAGCCATAATTACAGACATCTGCCTCTGTCAGGATCATTTCCAGACAAAGGCACCGCTTCAGCCAAACAGTACGCTGGGGGATAACTTTTATAGATGCTGATCCAGAAGCCAGTATCTATGGATTGCCATTTCTAAGTCACTGATTGGCTGTAGTGGTCTTGTGCCTCCATTCATCACAGAAACCGGGAGCCCCACCAATGGGCAATCGCTGGATTGCTTGCAGGAGGAAATCTATGCATCTAATGTCTGCCCTAATTTTGATAGTTTTAGAAGCCAGAGAGTAGAGACTGGTCTCATAAGTGGAGTGTAATTCTGGGATTGCTGGGGAGCACTATATACCTTCAACTGTAGTTTCCCAAATTATGTTATGCCCAATGTGGCAGGGATGGCCTTCACCAAATAACTGGTGGAAGAGGCATAGTAAAACCCTCCAAAGTTTCATTCAAATCCATTTTGAATGCACAGATGCATTTTGTTTATCCATGTGTATCCAGGGCAGCACGGTGGCTTAGTGGTTAGCACTACAGCCTTCAGCACTGGAGACCTAGGTTCAAGGCCCAGGGCCAACATCTGCAAGAGTTTATATGTTCTCTCCGTGTTGCGTGGGTTCCTCTGGTTCCTCCATACGCTAAAACATACTGGTATTTGATTCGATTGGGAGCCCCATGGGGACAGGGACCAATTTGTGCAGCAATGCGTAATCTGTGTGCGCTACATAAATAAAGAATTATATATTATATATTATTATTATTTATAGTAATAATGGGGGTTATTTATTGGTTTTCCAATAAAAAGTCTCAAAAATGTGGTGAGGTTTTTGGGACTTTCACAGCTAAAAAGTCTTACTTTTCCCGCCACTCCATTAATCTGAAGTTAACAAAGAACTGCTGCTAGTGCAAACACTGTGCAAAGCCGATTCATGACTTTGGACTTTTGCAAAAAAACAGACGTTTTTTAAAAAAAGCAATTAGAGCAAACGAACATTATTAAAGAGCCATAGCCACTTAAATGAATATGATGCGCTCCAAAAACGACATTGGGGTAGATTTGTCAAGCTGTCTGAAAGTCAGAATATTCCTAGTTGCCCATGGCAACCAATCACAAGTGCCTTAAAATATTCATGAGCACTGGTAAAATTAAATCTGAGCTGTAATTGGTGCCATGGGCAACTAGGAATATTCTGACTTTCAGACAGCTTGATAAATCTGCCCCATAGAGCTGTTGAATGAGCTGGCTTAATGATAATGACCCCCAATATGTTCATTATTTTTTGGAAGACACTTGTAGGATTGATGAAGCGAATAGGTGATTGTGTCCATTTGTATTTAATAATTATTTTAGCCCTGAAATGGGTAAATGTTTCTTTATAAAGGGGCTGATTTTACTTACCTGCTGGGTATGTGAGGAGTCATCTTGTCCCAAATAAAATACCAATTGCCTTTCGTATCTCTGCCATAAAAAAAGAAATGATGTGGTTTCCAGTTCAAATAAAAGTTTCCTTGTTCCCTATCTCTTTCTTTTCAATATATTGAGGGTACGTACGTTCAGGTTGTAGCTTTATAGAGAATTTTTGTTGTTTGTTGTTATGATTGTTCACAATTAGGGAAAATACTAGCATTTTTTTGCATGATTAATTATATAACAGAAAAAGGATATTCGCATAGCAAAATCTACAATAAATAAATCGATATATTCATTGACCATTAGGAACAGTGCAGAATGGTGATAGCTTCCCCGCATCATTCTAACATTACTAAAACAGCCTACAGTAGTAATGAAAAGGCTTTTTGCCTTTATGGCATTTTCGGGACTGGTTCTTTCTTGAAAATTAAAATAAGGAGTCTCACAATAGCGGAGTCAGGGACACTGGTTGACACATTGGCCACATGGTCAGTATAATGGTAATGCCCCTTTCGACTGTTAATGGGTTTCCATCTAGACTATTTATAACATACTATATCTGGGACCTGCACCTAGTTCGGGAACAGGGGTCCACTGATCCCATTCCAGCAGCCAAGCATAATGCTGAGTGTGCAGCGCCTGTCATGCCCAAATTTCATTCAACAATATGGAAGCGACAAACAGCTGAGAAATACTGATCTAGACGCTCTACAATCCTGAATGAAAAGAGCTGCCCATGTGTCCGTATTCTCTAGTCAGTCGTTACCTTTCCTGTATTAGTTGCAGGTCTTAGAGATACGGCCACATAATATGCTATTTATGATATTCTTATGGAAGTCATAGATTAGATGGGAATATCTTTACTTTCAATTTTATCAAAGGCTGTGAGATTAATATAGTTATCACCCTGCACACACTTCATTTATGGCTATGGTCATAAGCTCCCATAATGTGATGTAGGCAGCATGATGCATTGACACTTGGTGCTCGGACCTGCCTGTGGCACAGACAGAGAGGTCACGGGTGCCAATAGCCGTATTTTTAACTCAATCCATAATTTTTTGAGGGGGGGGGGGGGGGCAATGTACAGGAACATTAAGGTGCTCTATCCTGAGTAGGTGCAGTAAGGAAAACACTAATACTGTAGAGCTCTAAGGGGCACTTAACAAGCAAAGGGGCAGAACCATCTGCCGTACTTAGTCCTGGTCAACACTTGACGATGGCATTTTTCTAGACTTAAATTCTGCGTTTCCTATTGGTACCTATGATTGTGTCCCATGTAATGTCCCTGTTTGTAGCATCCTAACTGCTTCATGTGATGAATCATGGCGCTATATCCAACTACATGGATTGCTGCCCTGAGTACGTGTTACAACTATTCTTCTGTCTTTGAATCTATGATATGTTTTTTGTTGTTTCCTTACAGTGGTGTCTCAAATAGCTGAGAAACAGAACATCACAGAACTCATGCACAATTGGGAGTGCTGAGAAACTGGTACTGTAGCGGTTGAACTTTTTTGGAATAACACAACTTGAAGTAACTGCTTCAGTGAACATTGTGGGAAAAATTTCCGAAATATGATAAACCCCGTAGCAGCACTGATAAATGTCCACCTATACATCTTATGCCTGCAGTAAAATTATCTTTGCTCTAACTATCCAAAAAGTAAGATTAATGAATTTAAAGACAAATGTATGAGATACCAACCTTCATGAAGAGAGGGAGGAGGAAGAATAAAGTGCCCAAGTGTCATCAAGTTTTGGTTTTCATTGACTGTGTGGTCTCAGGAAGCTTGCATGAAAAACAGTAACTTTGTTCTCAATGTACTCCACACTATTAATATTCTGAGGGAAAGAAATGAAAAGACAAAGAACTAGAATCACAGCACTGACCTCTATGACTTCCTTGATGGGTCTTTATAACACCATACTTACTTGAGTGTCACAGTGAGCTGCATCGCTACTGAAAAGGTAGTCAGCATTATGGCTCGAATTTAGAACGACTCCACCTTCAGACTCTGGAAATAGAGTCATGGATCAATGGGAAATACTACCAACATGTTTGAATGTGTATTCACTGCATCGTTTGTGAGGGGATTTTTCTTTATTTACCATGAGTTTAAATGGAGCAAAACGCTCCATATTATTGCTACACGATTCATACTAAGAAGCTCCACTTCTAGTGATCCGGCTCATTAGTCTCTGTTCACTAAGAAGAGCCGGCTCTTCTGGCTCTGAACGGCTCCATATAAATATATAATAGGGAGCATCAGTCCAGCCAGTCCCCCACTTCACACCACTTTACCCAATTTTATTGGGTTAAAGGGGGCGTGGTGAGCACTTAGGGGCGTGTGGTTAACTGAGCCATTGGCTCACTGCGGTAAGCTGATTGCCATCACTCACAAGTAAACCCATCACTAGTTGAAATAGTACTTTATTTAACAGTTTCCTGTTAGTAATACAGCAGACACCTGCCCTGGTAGTAAGGACTTAGCCCATACAACCTTAGGCTACTTCACATGAATGGTGCACGACCTTTGGTGGTCATATTAGGCTGCCTTTTATACATCCCCATAGACTGGAATGGGCGCACAGAACGGAGGGAGCAGTACGGTGCTGCACATGTGGCGCACCGTACTCTCCGTACCCGGGGAAAAGATAGAACTTGTGCATCCTTCTCCGAATTACTGTGCTGTGCGCCATGTATCTTAGTGGAGAGGGGCAGGGGGTGAGCACCGCTCACCACTCTTCCTCTTCCTGTGCGCCTTGCTGCAGTAGGTACACGTTAGTGTGAATGCGTACAGTACAGGGTTGGAGTAAATGCTGGTATTTAGTCACTTGCGTATGGAGTATCGCAGTGTGTGTTGGTGCTGATATAATCATAATATGATAAATATTGATATGGGCTACAATGAAGCTCTGCACTAGATAATCCAAGTGTCTGGATGCTGGATTGATACATTTCAAGAGTAAGACGTTTGCCCATCTGTACTAAATTTTGCTCCTACCGCCTACGTCATGTAGCGATTTCTCATGTTTGTCATCAGCTCCTCATAGAGATCATCATTATTATTCTGGTCAGCAGCACGGCTTGTTGTGAGCAGTGACAAACTGAGCCTGGCCGCGTGCCCTGCCGTGTGGGTGAGGAGGCCTAATGAACTGCTATAGAAGAACACAATACTTATTCCTCACCCAGATGTGGATGAGGTTGTGCTCTACACTCGAGAAAACCATCCCTCAGGCCTTTGTACATTGTTCCTACAGACCAAGGATATCGCAACAACAACTTTATTGAAGAACCACACAAGATAACAGAGCTTATCACTGCTATATGATAAAAACACCAGTAGATGGCAGCACACACATTACTATATGTAAAAATTCACCTATCAAATAATGAGATACAATTCTCCCATTCTGAGCAGGTGGGATTTCTTGTAGGGAGACTCCTAGCAGAGAATTGTCATGGTATTAAAAAGAACCAAGTTACAGGTCATCAATAAAAAAAACTCCTAGACGACCTTTCCTTCTATGACCTTTGGCAGCTGTGGAAAGCAGATTTCAGATCTTTAGAATGTCACATAGTTTCAATCTGAACACAACTGAGGACAAATCGCTCACTGCAATGAGTGGCTCTACATCTTTTCTCTCAACATGCCCTTTATCCAGATAGACGTTAGGAAAATATTGGTCGTGTGGAACGCATCATTAAGTTGTATGGACCATCAGCTTCCAAGATATCAGATTCTATTATACTATAAAGCAATTAGCAAAAAAATAAGCTTAAAGGAGTTGGGCACTTAAATGTTGGATAATTTATATCAGGTAATTTTCCATTGTACATCTATTAAAGGTTTGAAACGTTCTCTTACATTAAAGTACGAAATGTTTTTTCTTCATCATCTGCCATTCCTGGCCATAAAATAGCTGAAGTTGAAGGGTCATGTGATCTCTATCTGTCCATGACCAATCGCCCTTCTAGGACCTTATGATTATATTCATGATACAAACTTAAAGGGGTTTTCCACCAAAAAATAAGTTAGGCCCATCCACAGGGCAACTGAGACCCCCACAGATCCCAAGAACGAGGGTCCGATGACGCCTCGCCGCTCCTCAGACTAATGGAGCAGACAACCGCGATGACTGCTTTGCTCCATTAATCTTATGAGCTGATGGAGATGTGAGCGCGGCGCTCGGAATATCCCAACTGTCGGACCCCTCATTCTCGCGATCGTGTGAGGTCTCAGCACTGAGACCTGTGGATAGGGCAACTTGTTTTTTGCGGGAAAACCCCTTCCTGAGAGGTCCTGGAGGGCGATTGGGCATGGACTGTAGGATCACATGACCCTTCCAACTGTGGCAATTTATAGACAGGAATGAGCTGAGCCATTTCTGGAATGGCCATTTCTGCTCTGGAATTGCCACTTCTGAACCAGCTTTATTTACATATCAAAGAGAACAGTTCGGAACGTTGTAACACTTTCCTGACGCTGGACGTAATAATATGGCACAAGGTAACTTCCCGACCCGTGCATACTATTACGTCCAGCTTCTGGCACTAGCTAACAAGATGGTACCACTAAAAGAACAACTCATCACGCAAAATATAAGCCCAATCAACCAGCTTGTCAGACGAAAAAAACTAATCTAAAGTTAGTCTCCAGAAAAATGGTAATACTAAAAACAAATGGATTTTCGTATATCAGGTTTTTCTTCAGTAAAATTGTAAAAATATATGAAAACCTTATCGTAGATCATAGAAATAAAGATAACAATTATTTTTCTAGAAAGGGACTGAACGTTTCGGCACTCCAGCATCAGGATAACATTGTTCATATTTTTTATTATATCCATCAAAACAGGGCAAGATACAAAGCACCACAAGCAGCACAAGACCAACGTGTTTTGACAGTGAAACTGTGTGTCAAGTTCACACCCTGACTAACAAACCTGATTGTTCCATTTAAAACGGTGTGACGATGGCAAATAAAAAACAAAAGGTCACATGACCTAATTCACACTACTAAAAACAATTACAAATAGTAATACGTGTGCTATTAGACGTAAAACTAAATCTACCGCATGAAAAATATATTAGTTCGCAGAAAAAAATTCCTTGATTGATTACAATACTGTATTTGATTTATTCTCCACCAAAGAAAACAAAGTCTGTTAAAGGATTAAACCAAGGGTAGGTGCTCTTCTAGACACAAAATTACATTATTTTTAAACCTTTCAACATTGTATCATCGGTTATATATAATAATAGTAGACGTACCCTGTATTATATGGGACATTTGGGGGGAAATTTATCGGGCTTCTACACCAGAAAATGGGTAAAAGCACTAACAATGATTGCAAAGTCTAGCAATTTTAATGATTATTTCCTCTCTTGCCAGCTCTCCACCAGTGAGAATGGAGCGTCGTGAAGGGGTGAAATGTTTGAATTATAATATTGAAAAACGTCAACATTTTTGTATTTCTATGATAACAATACATACCGTGTTTTGAGGGTTTGCTGTTGAAGTGAAGTCTTCTAATATATAGGAACAATGGTTCCGTTTTGATCGTGACGCGATAGAGTGAATGACGCAGCTTACCGGAAGTGACACACTTTGCAGGAACGTCTGATACCTTAAAAGCTCAAACATGGGAGGAAGACGCCAGCTGATGAAGGCTCAGGAGAGCCGAAAAAACGTGTTTTACTGCGTGACTTGTATATACTTGATTTGTTACATGCTCTGAAAATAAAAGGAGCAATTTTGCTTTAAACAGTACAGACACACAAAGCGTTTTCTGTATTTTCATTATAAATATTGTAGATTCACACTGAAGGCATCAAAACTATGAATTATGTGGAATCATATACTTAAAAAACCCCTTATGGATGCAGGGTATTTTCGCTCATTTCTCGCTCTCCATCTTCAAAAATCCATAACGTTTTTATTTTTCCGTGTATGTACAGAGCGTGTGAGGGCTTTTTTTGTGCGTAACAATTTTATTTCCCGTGGCGTTTTTTATTATTCCCTGCATGTAGTGGGACGAAAAAATTCCACAATTGGAAAAAATAAAAAAAAAAACGTATGTGCCTCACGTTCTTGTGGGCTCAGTCTTTAACTTTCACTCTGTGCTCCAAAAACGCCTTACTTATTTTGGTTCGGTACGATCGCGATGATACCAAATTTAACAGGTTTTATTGGTTTTAATACTTTTCAAAAATTAAACGAATGTGTACAAAAAAAATTAAAAAAATTTGCATCTTCTGACGCTAATTAACTTTTTCATACTTTGGTTTACGGGCTGTGTGAGAGTAATTTTTGCAAAATGAGCCAAGTTTTCACTGCTACCATTTTGAGGGTGTGCGACATTTGATAATTTTTTTACATTTTTTATGTCATGTAAAGAGGTGTAAAAGTGCGTTTCAGACATTTGGGCGCCATTTCCTGTCTCGGAGGTCACCGCCGTCAATAACCGTTATATTTTTTGATAGACGGGCATTTTGGGAAGCGGGCATACCTAATGTGTTGTGTTTTTATTGTTTATTATGTTTTATATCAGTTCTATGGAAAGGGGGGTGATTTGAACTTTTAATATTTATTATTTTTTTACATTTTTTTAAACTTTCTTTTCTTTCTTTCCACTATTCTTTAGACATCTAGGGACTATCAAACCCTAGATAGTCAGATCCTTCCTACATATACTGCAATACTACTGTATCGCAGTAATGGCATTTTGCACATTATACATTACATTGAGCCACTGGCTCATTGTAACGAATACACAGAAGCCATTCAGAGCCTCGGTCAGACGAAGACCCAAGGCTACCATGGCAACCGATCGCCCCCCCCCGATGAGTTCGGAGGTTATAGAGTAAGGCAGCAAAGTCCATCTCGTATGAAGAGAGCTCAGCCCGTGAGCCTCTTGATACACCCTTCATAGCTCGTGGCGGATATATCTGCCATGGAGCGTGAAGGGGTTTACCAAAAAGTGTGATGGGTGAAACAACTGAAAATATGCTTATAGTCTAGGTTCTTCAAAGTAGCCACCTTTTGCTTTGATTACTGCTTTGCACACTCTTGGCATTCTCTTGATGAGCTTCAAGAGGTAGTCACCAGAAAAGGTCTTCACACCACATGTATGCCCTGTCAGGTTTAACCCCCTACTGGCGCGTGCCGTAGTTGTGCAGCGCGTGTCAGGTCTCGGTGCATGGAGAGGGCCTCCAAAGCTGGTAAGTCTTTGCTGCATATTGCAGCAATAATGTAAGGTATTTACCTGCAACTCAATGTTCTCTCATCCTCATCCTGTCTGGTAGGGTGTACATCAGGGAGTGTCACAATGTTAGGTCTATTGATGAAATATAACAATACTAAAACTGTTAAACCATTTAAAAATGTCTTAGTGATATCTACAGCTTCAATCTGTATTTATTTAGTTATCCTAATGAAGACATGCATAATAAAAAATCAACTACTAAAACATACATGAAGTCTACTTGCACACCTTACGGCAGCGCTGCAGACCCCTCCCCTCTCCATAGCAAAGCACGACACCTGGCCGTTATTATGGGGAACACATGTATACCAACGCCGGGCACCTATAGCCTTAGGCTGTGTTTTAAATGTGCTAGTTTTGAATCTGCAAACTGCTGAACATGGAAACTCAACTCAAAAGAAACAAAGATGCTCTTTTGTGAGCACTTGACCTCCATTCGCATTTCCAAAATTATTGCTTATTATTGAGATCACCAGAATCATTAATGAAAACAATGCAGATACAACTTTTCCCAACTTCAACTTCAAAGGGATAACTCTAGTTAAAGTGGTTTTCCAACAAAACACACTGGATAGGATCTAACTTGCTGATTGGTGGGGTCTCGGTGATGGAACCCCCACAGATCACGAGAACAGGGTCCGATGGTTCCTAGTTTCTCCCTGAGATGACCAGAGCAGCTGGTCATGTGCAACCGGCTGCTACGCTCATCTTGGGGAGTGACGAGGACTCTGATTGGGGTACATCGGACCCCCATTCTCGTGATCTGTGGGCGGTGTGAAACTACAGGTCACTTAGAAAACATTTGTTATGCCCACTCTGGGTAACCATTTCTATAAAAGAAGAAAATCTTTCTGCAATATTATTTAAAAGTTAGAAAAGTTAAAGATGTAGGGTGTACAAACCCAAACTTAAAAAGCAATCCTGCTCATCTCTAGTGTCCACAGACAACATTTTGGCCAGGATCTATGAAACTGGCTGTGCCAGTACTCTGTCAGACTTTGCCCTAAAAAGAACTTCTTTGGAGCTCGCACATGTATTTATGAAGTGTTAGTGGCAGTTTTGTGCTGACAAGACAAAAAAAAATGTGCACCTAAAGGGGCATATTAGTGCTTAGTCGGAGTTTACAACATATTTTATACGGTGAGTCAACAGAAATGTGTCGTGCGCACCGTACAAATAATCTGCCGCTAAATCAGATTTCTCTAGAAGTTGTATAATTGACAGACTGCCGTTTTCATTGCGGCAGATCCTTCTGCAGAATTCTGCCTTTGCAATTCAATACCTGGCATAAAAATACATAAGTAACCAAATTTTTGATGCTTAAGAATAGCTGTGGAGTTACTACTGGGGTAAAATCTATACCCATTCTAGCTATGTGTGGAATTAGCCTTTGAGTCTTAGATTATTAATACCTTTTAATGGCTAACCAGAAAAGAAAATGATGGTGACAGCAACCTTTAAGACTCCTTTAGTGTGATGAAGAGAAATGAGTAATCTCTAATGTTTGCTGACTCACAATCTTTATCTCTTTAACCTTTTTTGCAGTATGAGCACCTATTTTTTCCATGTAGCTCAACTGGCTCTCAATATAATGATGTCTAACATACATAATCTACCTTTGGTCATTTTCTGAGTTCATTGGCTCATCGTCTTCATCGCTTTGCTGAAAGTAAAGAGTTTGGATTTCTGTTACAAAAGATGCAGGAAAAGCGGTAAATGATTAGCATATTTTTCATACTATAAGACGCACCCCAGATTTAGTCATCCAAGAAAGAGGAAAAATATATACGACATTGTCACGGGTGGTCCCGCGACCCATATCGCGGCTTGCGGGTTCACCAGGGCTCCTCTGCCCCCGCCAGGGCAGCTCAACCGTCTCAGCTCTGTCTCGCCCCCTTTCACGGTGTCCCGACTCCTAGGGGACGTGCGCTGGCTTCTATAAATTTAAAGGGCCACTGTGTCATTAATTGGCGCTGGTCATTTTCACAAATTCTATATAAGCCACCCTCTTCCTGCAAACCCTGCCGGATCTCTGTGCCTCGCGCCCTAGAGAAAGATGTGGTTAATGCCTTGCGCTGTTATTGTGATTTTCTGTTGTGACCCCTGTTCCGTTCCTGACTACGCTCCTCTGCTGCCTGCCCTGACCTATTGCTACGTTCCTGACTCTGATCCTGTGCTGCCCGTCCTGACCTCCTGCCTGTCCCCGACTACGAGATTGCCTGCCGTTCCTGTACCTCGACTTTGACTGCCACTGCGGACAAGTCACGCCTGTGGAACAACCTGTTGATACCACGCCCCAGCAAGTCCAACCTGCTTTGCGGCGGGCTCTGGTGAAAACCGGGTACCATTTAGACTCCGGTCCCGGGTGTTGGCTTGTGTCATCGTCCAGGGTGGTACAGAGGATCCACTACCTCCGAGCCTGACAGACATTAAGTAAAATTCACTGTTTTATACATACAAGCACAACATACATTGCTCTGCTACATCCACTAACTCACACACAGCTTTGCTACATTCACTCCAGGACAACGCTCAGTAGGCTCTGGCAGTGCTGGATCCTCCTGACCTTCGGACTACAAGAAAAAAAGTTTGTCTACTAAAAAGTGTGTCTTATAATCTAAAAAATATGGTAAATGAAAAAGTTTTTCATATTAATGTGTTATAACAGGCCTTCATTTCTATTGTGGGGATTGAGAAAAGTATATGGGTAGTATACTTCTGGGCTTGACTTAGGAGTAAAGGTGCGATGAAAGGATATACCACACGTGGTCAATAATATTATATACACGGATCAAAATTTTGTATTGCTGTAAAACTAGATATATAGTTATGTGTGTAAAGGTGTAAAGGATAATAAGTGTGGTATGATTAGAAGCTAGGTCTTGCCACAAGTCGTTGTAAAAGGTCTTCCTCCGTTGCCCTATAAAAAGGCTCTTAGAGACCTCTTTTGGGTAGTGTATGTCTTGGTGAGAAGTTGTTAACCACTAGACAAATCTCTAGGACTCACTTCTAAGACATTTTGCCTGGGTCTGCTGATAAGCACTAGCAGATCCCATTGTTTCATTATCCGCCATTCAGGCATTACAGACATCTGCCTCTGTCAGGATCATTTCCAGACAAAGGCATCGCTTCAGCCAAACAGTAGCTGGGGGATGACTTTCTATAGATGCTGATCCAGAAGCCAGTATCTATGGATTGCCATTTCTAAGTCACTGATAGGCTGTAGTGGTCTTGTGCCTCCCATCTCATCACAGAAACCGGGAGCCCCACAGATGGGCATCGCTGGATTGCTTGCAGGGAAATCCTATGCATCTAAATGTCTGCCCTACATTTTGATAGTTTTGAGACATCCCAGTGAGTAGAGACTGGTCTCATAAGTTGAGTGTAATTTCTGGCTATTGCTGGGGAGCACTAGATTATCCTTTCAACTGTAGTTTCCCCCAAATTATGTTATGCCCAATGTGGCAGGGATGGGCCTTCACCAAATAACTGGTGGAAGAGGCATAGTAAAACCCTCCAAAGTTTCATTCAAATCCATTTTTGAAAGCACAGATGCATTTTTGTTTATCCATGTGTATCCAGGGCAGCACGGTGGCTTAGTGGTTAGCACTACAGCCTTGCAGCACTGGAGACCTAGGTTCAAGTCCCAGGGCCAACATCTGCAAAGAGTTTATATGTTCTCTCCGTGTTTGCGTGGGTTTCCTCTGGTTTCCTTCCATACGCTAAAACATACTGGTATGTTGATTCGATTGGGAGCCCCATGGGGACAGGGACCAATTTGTGCAGCACTGCGTAATCTGTGTGCGCTACATAAATAAAGAATTATTATTATTTATAGTAATAATGGGGGTTATTTATTGGTTTTCCAATAAAAAGTCTCAAAAATGTGGTTGAGGTTTTTTTGGACTTTTCACAGCTAAAAAGTCTTACTTTTCCCGCCACTCCATTAATCTGAAGTTAACATAGAACTGCTGCTAGTGCAACACTGTGCAAAGCCAGATTCATGACTTTGGACTTTTGCAAAAAACAGACGTTTTTTAAAAAACGCAATTAGAGCAAACGAACATTTATTAAAGAGCCATAGCCACTTAAATGAATACGATGCGCTCCAAAAACAGACATTGGGGTAGATTTGTCAAGCTGTCTGAAAGTCAGAATATTCCTAGTTGCCCATGGCAACCAATCACAGTGCTCCTTTAAAATATTCATGAGCACTGGTAAAATTAAATCTGAGCTGTAATTGGTTGCCATGGGCAACTAGGAATATTCTGACTTTCAGACAGCTTGATAAATCTGCCCCATAGAGCTGTTGCAATGAGCTGGCTTAATGATAAATGACCCCCAATATGTTCATTATTTTGTTTTGGAAGACACTTGTAGGATTGAATGCGAATAGGTGATTGTGTCCATTTGTAGTTTAATAATTATTTTAGCCCTGAAATGGGTAAGTTTTTCTTTATAAAGGGTCTGATTTTTACTTACCTGCTGGCTATGTGAGGAGTCATCTTGTTCCCAAATAAAATTACCAATTGCCTTTCGTATCTCTGCCATAAAAAAGAAATGATGTTGGTTTTCAAGTTCAAATAAAAAGTTTCCTTGTTCCCTATTCTCTTTTCTTTGCAATATATTTGAGGGTACCGTACGTTCAGGTGTAGCTTTTATAGAGAATTTTTTTGTGTTTTGTTGTTATGATTGTTCACAATTAGGGAAAATACTTTTTTTGCATGATTAATTATATAACAGAAAAAGGATATTCGCATAGCAAAAATATACAATAATAAATCTGATATATTCATTGACCATTAGTAACAGTGCAGAATTGTGATAGCTTCCCGCGCCATCATTCTAACATTACTAAAACCAGCATACAGTAGTAATGAAAAGGCTTTTTGCCTTTATGGCATTTTCGTTGACTGGTTCTTTCTTGGAATTAAAATAAAGGAGTCTCACAATGCGGAGTCAGGGACACTGGTTGACACACTTGGGCCACATGTGTCAGTATAATGGTAATAATGCCCCTTTCGACTGTTAATGGGTTTCCCATCTAGACTATTTATAACATACTATATCTGGGACCTGCACCTAGTTCGGGAACAGGGGTCCACTGATCCCATTCCAGCAGCCAAGCATAATGCTGAGTGTGCAGCGCATGCATGCCCAATTTTCATTCAACAATATGGAAGCGACAAAACAGCTGAGAATATACGCTAGACGCTTCTACAATCCTGAATGGAAAGGAGCTGCCCATGTGTTCCGTATTCTCTAGTCAGTCGTTACCTTTCCTGTATTAGTTGCAGGTCTTAGAGATACGGCCGACATCTATCTGCTATTTATGATATTTCTTATGTATATGTCATGGATTAGATGGGAAATATCTTTTACTTTCAATTTTATCAAAGGCTTGAGGATGCTAATATAGTTATCACCCTGCATCACACTTCATTTATGGCTATGGTCATAAGCTCCCATAATGTAATGTAGGCCAGCATGATGCATTGACACTTGGTGCTGACCTGCCTGTGGCACAGACAGAGCAGGTCACAGGGTGCCAATAGCCTGTATTTTTAACTCATCCATTAATTTTTTGAGGGGGGGGGGGCAATGTACAGGAACATTAAGGTGCTCTATCACTGCGTAGGTGCAGTAAGGAAACACTAATACTGTAGAGAGCTCTACAGGGGCATTAACAATGCAAAGGGGCAGAACCATCTGCCTTATTTATGTCCTGGTTCTCATCTTGAGGATGGCATTTTTTCTAGACTTAAAGGGGTATTCTCGTCTGGGCACTCAAATTCAGTTTCATTAATCTCCCATATATAAACATTTCTTCAATTAGATGTTATTAAAAAAAATGTTCCTGTGTGAAGATAATTTCTCATAAATGTAGTCATGTTGTCCCTTAGAAACCAGATAGCTTCCTCGGTTACGACCACGTCACACTCTAGCAGCGGTGGCCAGACTTGGGCTATAGAGTCCTGCCGGACCACCAGGATTCAGCGATCATTACCACAGGACGGCTGTGGGACATGCAGAAACTCCCAGACATTTCGTATACAAAAACCTTTTTGTTTCTTTGTGCACTCAATCCATCAGAGGTGACCGTATCCGAGGAAGCCATCTCGTTTCTAAGGGACAAAATGACTACATTTATGAGAAATTATCTTCACACAGGAACATTTTTTTTAATAACATCTAATTGAAGAAATGTTTATATGTGCCAGATTTATCAAACTGAATGTGAATGCCCAGACGAGAATACCCCTTTAACTTCTGCCTTCCTTATTGGTACCTATGATTGTGTCTCCATGTAATTCCCTGGTTTGTAGCATCCTAACTGCTTTCATTGTGATGAATCATGGCGCTATAGCCAACTTACATGGATTTCTGCCCTGAGTACTGTGTTACAACTATTCCTTCTGTCTTGTGAATCTATGATCTGTATGTTGTTTCCTTAACAGTGGTATCTCAAATAGCTGAGAAACAGAAACATCACAGAACTCATGCACAATGTGGGAGTGCTGAGAAACTGGTACTGTAGCGGTTGAACTTTTTTGGAATAACAACTTGAGTAACTTGCCTTCAAGTAACATTGTGGGGGAAAATTTCCGAAATATGATAAACCCCGTAGAAGCACTGATAAATGTCCACCTATACATCTTATGCCTGCAGTAAAATTATCTTTGCTCTAACTATCCAAAAAGTAAGATTAATGATTTAAAGACAAATTTATAGAGATACCAACCTTCATGAAGAGAGGGAGGAGGAAGAATAAAGTGCCCAAGTGTCATCAAAGTTTTGGTTTTCATTTGACTGTGTGTTCTCAGGAAGCTTGCATGAAAAACAGTAACTTTGTTCTCAATGTACTCCACACTATTATATATTCTGAGGGGAAAAAATGAAAAGACAAAAGAACTAGAATCACAAGCACTGACCTCTATGAACTTCTCTGATGGGTCTTTATAACACCATACTTACTTCTGAGTGTCACAGTGAGCTGCATCGCTACTGAAAAGGTAGTCAGCATTATGGCTCGAATTTAGAACGACTCCACCTTCAGACTCTGGAAATAGATGTTCATGGATCAATGGGAAATTACTACCAACATGTTTGAATGTGTATTCACTGCATCGTTGTGAGGGATTTTTCTTTATTTACCATAGAGTTTAAATGGAGC
Organism: Engystomops pustulosus; assembly: GCA_019512145.1. NCBI lineage: Eukaryota > Metazoa > Chordata > Amphibia > Anura > Leptodactylidae > Engystomops > Engystomops pustulosus. The sequence continues at coordinate 69,702,556 of CM033644.1, forward strand.
ATAATTATTGCTACACGATTCATACTAAGAAGCTCCACTTCTTAGTGATCCGGCTCATTAGTCTCTGTTCACTAAGAAGAGCCGGCTCTTCTGGCTCCTGAACGGCTCCCTATTAAATATATAATAGGGAGCATCAGTCCAGCCAGTCCCCCACTCCACACCACTTTTAACCCAATTTTATTGGGTTAAAGGGGGCGTGGTGAGCCATTTAGGGGCAGTGTTAACTGAGCCATTGGCTCACTGCGGTAAGCTGATTGCCATCGCTCACAAGTAACCCATCACTAGTTGAAATAGTACTTTATTTTAACAGTTTCCTGTTAGTATAATACAGCAGACACCTGCCCTGTATGTAGAGGACTTAGCCCATACAACCTTAGGCTACATTCACATGACCGGTGCACAACCTTTGGTGGTCATATTTATGGCTGCCTTTTATACATCCCCATAGACTGGCAATGGGCGCACAGAACGGTAGGGAGCAGTACGGTGCTGCACATGTGCGGCACCGTACATCTCCGTACCCGGGGAAAAGATAGAACTTGTGCTATCCTTCTCCGAATTACTGTGCTGTGCGCCATGTATCTCAGTGGACAGGGGCGGGGGTGAGCACCGCTCACCACCTCCTCCTCTCCTGTGCGCCTTGCTGCAGTAGGTACACGTTAGTGTGAATGCGTACAGTAACAGGGTTTGGAGTTAAATGCTGGTATTTAGTCACTGTATGGTAGTATCGCAGTGTGTTGTATTGCTGATATAATCATAATATGATAAAAATATTTGATATGGTGGCTACAATGAAGCTCTGCGCTAGATTAATCCAAGTGTCTGGTGCTGGATGATACATTTCAGAGTAAGACTGTCTTGCCCATCTTGTACTAAATTTATGCTCTACCGCCTACTGTCATGTGAGGATTTCTTCATGTTTGTCATCAGCTCCTCATAGAGATCACATCATTATATTCTGGTCATCAGACAAAGGGCTTGTTGTGGCAGTGACAAAGCTGAGCCTGGCAGCGGCCATGCCGTGTGGGTGAGAAGGCCTGAAGCTGCTATAGAAGAACACAATACTTATTCCTCACCCCAGATGTGGATGAGGTTGTGCTCCACACTCTGAGAAAACCATCCCCTCAGGCCTTTGTACATTGTTCCTACAGACCAAGTGATATCGCAACAACAACTTTATTGAGAACCACACAAGATAACAGAGCTTATCACTGCTATATATGAAAAACACCAGTAGATGGCAGCACACACATTACTATATGTAAAACTTCTACCTATCAATATAATGAGATACAATTCTCCATTCCTGATGCAGGTGGTGATTTCTTGTAGGGAGCTCCTAGCAGAGAATTGTCATGGTATTAAAAAGAACCAAGTACAGGTCATCAATAAAAAAAACTCCTAGACCGACCTTTCCTTCTATGACCTTTGGCAGCTGTGGAAAGCAGATTTCAGATCTTTAGAATGTTCACATAGTTTCAATCTGAACAAACTGGGACAAAATCGCTCACTGCAATGAGTGGCCTCTACATCTTTTCTCTCAACATGCCCTTTAATCCAGATAGACGTCAGGAAAATATTGTCGTGTGAACGCATCATTAAGTTGTATGGACCATCAGCTTCCACAGATTATCAGATTCTATATATACTATAAAGCAATTAGCAAAAAAATAAGCTTAAAGGAGTTGGGCACTTTAAATGTTGGATAATTTATATCAGGTAATTTTCCATTGTACATCTATTAAAGGTTTTGAACTGTTCTCTTTACATGTAAAGTACTTCATCATCTGCCATTCCTGGCCATAAAATAGCTGAAGTTGAAGGGTCATGTGATCTCTATCTGTCCATGACCAATCGCCCTTCTAGGACCTTATGATAATATTCATGAATACAAACTTAAAGGGGTTTTCCCAAAAAATAAGTTAGGCCCTATCCACAGGGCAGTACTGAGACCCCCACAGATCCCAAGAACGAGGGGTCCGACTGACGCCTCGCCGCTGCTCAGACTAATGGAGCAGACAACCGCGCATGACCGCTTTGCTCCATTAATCTCTATGGAGCTGATGGAGATTTGTGAGCGCGGCGCTCGGCAATCTCCCAACTGTCGGACCCCTCATTCTCGCGATCTGTGGAGGTCTCAGCACTGAGACCTGTGGATAGGGCCTAACTTGTTTTTGCGGGAAAACCCCTTCCTGAGAGGTCCTGGGAGGGCGATTGGTCATGGACTGTTAGGATCACATGACCCTCCAACTGTGGCAATTTTATAGACAGGAATGGCAGCTGAGCCATTTCTGGAATGGCCATTTCTGCTCTGGAATTGCCACTTCTGAACCAGGAGCTTTACTTTACATATCAAGTGAACAGTTCGGAACGTGTAACACTTTCCTGACGCTGGACGTAATAATATGGCACAGTCCAAGGTAACTTCCCCACCCGTGCCATACTATTACATCCAGCTTCTGGCACTAGCTAACAAGATGGTACCACTAAAAAGAACAACTCATCACGCAAAATATAAGCCCTCAACCAGCTCTGTCAGACGAAAAATACTAAAGTTATGTCTCCAGAAAAATGGTAATACTAAAACAAATGGATTTTCTGTATATTAGTTTTTCTTCAGTAAAATTGTAAAAATATATGAAAACCTATCCGTAGTGATCCATAGAATAAAGATAACATATTATTTTTCTAGAAAGGGAATGAACGTTCCGGCACTCCAGCATCAGGATAACATTGTTCATATTTTTATTATATCCATCAAAACAGGGCAATGATACAAAGCACCACAAGCAGCACACGACCAACGTGTTTTGACAGGAACTGTGTTTGTCAAACTCACACACCTGACTAACACACCTGATTGTTCCATTTAAAACAGGTGTGAAGATGGTCAAATAAAAACAAAAAGTCACATGACCTAATTCACACTACTAAAAACAATTACAAATAGTAATAGTGTGCTATTAGACTGTAACTAAATCTACCGCATGAAAAATATTAGTTCGCAGAAAAAATTCCTTTGATTGATAACCACATACTGTATTTCAGTGGTGGCGAACCTATGGCACGAGTGCCAGAGGTGGCACTCAGAGCCATTTCTGTTGGCACTCAGGTTATCACCCTAGTTCACCAGACAGGAAGACAGGAACAAATTCATCAAATCTTTCTGCGGTCCCAGGCAACTTTAGAGATGCTGCTCTCAGCGCTATTTATAAGCGACACTTCATTGGCTGTTGAAAGATGTGGAAGAACAGGTAGCAATACGTTACTGCTTAAAATGCCATGTTGGCACTTCACGGTAAATAAGTGGATTTTGGTTGTAGCTTGGGCACTCGGTCTCTAAAAGGTTCGCCATCACTGCTGTATTTGATTTATTCTCCACCAAAGAAAACAAAGTCTGTTAAAGATTAAACCAAGGGTAGGTGCACTTCTAGACACAAAATTAACATTATTTTTTAAACCTTTCAACATTGTATCATCGGTATATATAATAATAGTAAGTACCGCACCTCTGTATTATATGGACATTTGGGGAAATTTATCAGGGCTTCTACACCAGAAAACTGGCGTAAAAGCACTAACAATGATTGCAAAGTCTAGCAATTTAATGATTATTTTCCTCTCTTGCCAGCTCTCCACCACGTGAGAATGGAGAGTCGTGAAGGGGTGATATCGATGGCGGCTGAGTTGGCCCTGCACCTGCACACAAGCTACAGCTTGCGAACTTTCAATAGTGAAAGTAGGACCTGGCATAGAAATAGTCGCTGCACAGCCCGGCCACCCTATACTTCAAGAGGCCGGAGCAGAAAAGGATGCGTCATTATCATACGCCGACGCTCGGGTATGATAAATAACCCACAATATCTCCACACTGCTAACTACATGTAGTAAACACAACAGGAGAATTATACAAATCTTTATTTCTTTTTAATCGCACACTTCACTTTTACCAAGTCTGACCTCTGAACATTGCCTATTATCCTCCATACAATTCTCTTTGGTTCTTATTAATTCACCTACGGGAATATTTTTTATTTTCAGACAATATTTGCCCCTGTGTTTGAAGCTGTTGATATATCTGTAACACTATTAGTCTGTTTACTCAAACTTTGTACCTATTAGTTCTGACAAGTTACAAAAATGGATAAAAAGTCTTTTTCCTATCTCACACATGTGACATTAGAAACATACAGTACATGCAGCCTAAATACCCAGTTGTTCATAAAAAGTTGTCTGGCGCCAGCATCTCCATTTAGAGCTGTATTTCATTTGCACACTAGGTGGCAGCCCAAAATTTATTTTTTTCTAAATGCAAGTTAGATAAAAACAAAATATATTCAAAGAAGTGTTGGTTAGCAAATGTATTGCATCTAAATACAAGCAATACAGAATTATGAGTTTTCTATGCCAATAACCGTAAAACACTTTTTCCTGACTACAGCTCCAAACGAATCATCTCTGGCATTTTTTGTTTAAGTTACTGCAATTACAAATAATGCCGCAATTTAGCAAGCACCTCTTCCTACATTCATAGAGAGACACTATGGATCATGTTCTCTGGTCCTTACTGCAGTATATATTCATACTGTCACTTCTTGCTAGTAAAGTTTTCCAGTTCTATGCTGTTGCTACATTTTTAACCCCTTAGTGACGCGGTCTGAAAAGGTTCCAGTGACCGAGCATTTTTAGCAAATTTTCGTAAGCGCCGGTTTAAGAGCCGTGACTTTTACATTTTTTTGCGGTGTTTTTTACAGGACGCATAGAGCTAGTTAAAAAGGTAATAAAAGTTTAATTTTTTTAAAAATTTTATTTTAATTTGGGGTTAAAAGTGGAAAAAAGTCTGTTTTTGTAATTTTTTTAAAATTTTCAAATTAACTCAAGATGAACATTATTTAAGAATTCCCTAATTTTTTTCGGTCGTTTTGATATATCATATGTATAGTCTTGGGCAAACCAGGCGACTATGGCGATGCTTTTTGTAGTGTAGCGGGGGATTTTTATTTTATAATATTGGGAAATGTGAATGTATTTTTCTGAATAGTTACCAGTATTAATATTTTGTGTGTGTGTTTTTACTTTATATGTCCCCCATGAGGTCATATAAGACCCCTGGAGGACATTTCACTTTTTTTTTTTTTAAACTTTACTTTATTTTTTTTCTTTTACAAGTTTTCCTCTGTAACTGAGGCATAAGAGCCTCAGTTACAGAGTAAAACCACCACCTGTGAGTGTGGATTATGATCAGAGCTGTAATAGGTCTAATGGCTCTGGTTAACCCCTTTAGAACCGGCGGTCAAGTGCTGCCGAGTCTATGGGGCCAGCGGAAGCCCCGGCCTTGCTCCTCCGTGCATTGAGCTCCTTCAGCACAATGCTGTGAGGAGCGGAGAAGGGAGAAGTGGTAATGAACTGGATCCCCTTCTCCCTGACCCGGGTCCTCCTCCCGTTTCTAGAATCGGGACCCGCGCCCACTGATGTCTAAAGTTGATGATTGTAAGAATCAAAATTGGACATAATGAAGAAGTGTTTTTTAGCATTTTAAATTACAGTATAACAAAAACGTCTGAAATCAATATGGTTTTTAGTATCAATCACAGTAATGACAAATACAGGTGAATGTAATTGAAGCAGGAGTCAACCACCAAACACCTTAAAGTTCACAAAATTTACAAGGTCTCACTCATGTATACTAATATACCTTCAAATCATTAACCTTTTATTGACAGTAGAAACAGCAGAATAGATTGGGATCCACTCCAATGCCCCAGTGTTGAGATGTTATTGCCACGAGGGTTGACCGGATACCTGGTTCCACTGAATCCTATTCCACATGGAAACAGTATACACGGTGTAACAAAAATGCTGGGAAAGTGGAATATTTTGTGGAATATGTGTCAAAAATCTATCCAATGATACCAAACTCAACCCACTACCCCTACCCCCTGAGGATAAGACGGCAAGCAACTTAAAAATATGGAACCCCATTTTGTATTTCAGATTCGGATTCTCCAGGAAAAATTACATTTATTTGACCTAGGTCTTTTCAATTTCAAGAACCATAACTGATTTAATGAGCCGTTTCACTAGTTTAATGAGCAGTTTCACCGTAAAGAATTGACATGTGTGCAAAAAAGGTTGTAAAAGGGGATATTTTGATAAATATACATCAGATACTCAATCTGAAAATAGATCTATTCAATATTATTCTAAAAGCTATCCAGTGTTACCAAATTTGAGCATTTAATGTAGAGCATTTAATATTTGAGCTTTCCCATGTGTGAGAGGCGAGAGGACTCACATTACACCAGCACCCTGAAGAAAACAGAAAACTACATTCTACACGTTGGTCCTGGGATACACTGAATTTAGTTTTCACATAAAAAATTTGACTGCTCCCACCTCACCCCAGGGGATTGAAAATACATGATCAACTTAAGTATCTTTGGATATATTTTTAACAATATCTGTTACATTTTTTGATGCAATCAGTATTTCCTGCAATATCACCATTTTTGAACATTTTTCTACCAATGCGACAGAAATGGGTGGGGGGCATGCCGTCGGACAATCCGACAGATTTAGACTGAGCGCAGGATTTAACTTTCAAATTGTGTCGCAAGGCCAAGCAGAGCGGATTTTCGTTGGGTTTCCCGACTATTTCCGATTTGCGCCACATTTAAGTGGGGTTTTTGGCTCACGCGCTGACTTGCTTGCGACACAAATCAGGGGGCTTTACAATTCAAATTGTGTCGCAAGACAATGCACTCACATACACTGGGAAGAAGAAGGTGAACTCTGGCAGACCTCAGCAGGGAAGCGCCAGATGCAGGAAAATGGACGCACGATCTTGAAGAATCGTGCCGGACTTCATCCTCGTCAACGCACCTCGGGGATCACGACAGGACGGGGTAAGTAAATCTGCCCCAATGTGTATTAAGTGTGCATGCAATTTTTTTTTAAACAAACATTAAAAATACCCTGCACTGCACATCCACATATTGTACAATGATTCATTTCCACTTGGCTAAATCAATAAATCTGAACTCAAGGCTCTCAGTCACATTTTGACTATATTGCAAAAGCCTACTAACCACTTGGTCACCTGCTTCTTTCCAAGGCTTTTCCCTTTACTCAATAACCTTTCCACCTGCCATTATAATGGAGACATTTTGGATAGGTTCAGCAGGAATACTACGAACATAGGTCACATAATCTGGTTCCACTAGCAGTCACTCCCAGCAAAAAATATGTATTTGAACAGACTGTTCATGCTAGACCACATTTTATTTTTCTATTGGACTGCTAGCAATAGTGATCTTAAATGTCCCATACAAGTTATCAGAGGGGTAGCTTAGACAATTCTTCCATTTATATGGGCACCCACAGGCAGATTGGAAATCAACATTCACATTTAATTTTATAAATCTTCCATATACATACATTTCTTCAGTAGGATGTTATTAAAAAATGTACCTGTGAGAAGGTAATTTCCCATTATTGTCCCTTAGAAACAAGATTGCTTTCCTTGGATACAATCACCACTTCTGGAGTGATTGCAAAAAGAAACAACATTTTTACATATGAAATGTCCAGGAGTTACTGCATGTCCCACAGCCATCCTGTGGTAATAAATGCTGATTTCAGGTGGCTAGGCAGGGCTTAATATAGCATATCTGGCCACTGCTGCCAGGGTGCATGGGTGGTCATATCCAAGGACTGCTCCCTTGTTTCTAAGGGATAACATGGCTACATTAATAAAAAATTATCTTCAAACAGGTACATTTTTTCAATATAAAGCAAGTGAAGAAATGTTTATATATGGCAGATGAATTAAATTAAATATGAATACCACGATGGGAATACCCTTTAACACTAAGAACTATGAAAAAATATCATTAGTTGGCAAACAAAATTCACTATTCTGTACATCCTTGTTAATTTGTCAAATTCTGTAGACCACTGTTTATTTTGCAGATGTTCAAAAGTATTTTTCCAACAAATAATAGAGATCCTTTGGTATTTGCAGTATTTTGGATAGATCAGCCTGTATATGTTGTATGTATTTACCTGACCCATTATTTAAGGACTTGGTTGGCTCCATCTGCTGTGCTTGTCTGAGCATACCAGCCCTCTGAGGGAGGAGGCGGTAGGGTCTTCATGAAATATTTATCAGCTGAGAAAGCTTCACACAGACTGGTGCTGATCGGATGTGAAAGGTGGTTCTGTAACACATAGTCCCAAGAGGAGTTAGAGGGTGGGAGTTCAACAGCGCACACATGCTTACTGCTATTTTAACTATTTTTTTTTTACATTGGCAGTAGTTAAAGAGGCCACAACCTGTGAAAGGAAACAACACTCAAAATATTGAGGACACTTTCCCACCAGTCTTCTGATTTGAATTAATTACCATATTTTTCGGACTTTAAGACGCTTCTTACTATAGGACGCAGTCCAGATTTAGGCTTCCAAAAGGAAAAATATATTTTACACCAATAAAAATATCCCTGTTGGTTGCACTAAAGCACAGAACACACAGATTTGCTCCATCCATACATTTACACACACAGCTCTGCATCATACATACAGTTACACACACAGCTCTGCATCATTCATACAGTTACAGACACAGCTCTGCATCATACATGCATTTACACAAACAGCTCTGCTTCATACATACATTTACACACACAGCTCTGCTTCATACATACAGTTACACACAGAGCCAGGGCCGGATTAAGATTGGTGGGGGCACCTGGGCGCAAAACCTGGTGGGGGCCCCTCTACAGAATGTAGCCCAGACAGGGTACACATTTAGCATCCACATAACAGGTAGGGTCCCCCCTTAGTCAGTAATTCATGTAAGACAGGTTTCCCCCTTAGGCATCATGCACAAAAATGTAAATGGGTCCATGATCGCACAATTTGACGTAGATGTCTACAGCCTCCAGTAATTCATAAATGTACATTCCATAGTAATTATTGTATACATTCCCCCACTAATTAATAGATATACAGTCCCTTGTAATAATATATTCATCCCCCAGTATTAGATATAAAGCCCCCAGTAATTAATAGATACAACCCAGAGTAATTCATAAACATACATCCCTCAGTAATTAATATATACAGTCCCCCAGTTTTATATGCAGCCCCCCAGTTATATATACACTCACCGGCCACTTTATTAGGTACACCTGTCCAACTACTCGTTAACACTTAATTTCTAATCAGCCAATCACATGGCGACAACTCAGTGCATTTAGGCATTTAGACATGGTCAAGACAATCTCCTGCAGTTCAAACCGAGCATCAGTATGGGGAAGAAAGGTGATTTGAGTGCCTTTGAACATGGCATGGTTGTTGGTGCCAGAAGGGCTGGTCTGAGTATTTTCCTAAACTGCTGATCTACTGGGATTTTCACGCACAACCATCTCTAGGGTTTACAGAGAATGGTTCGAAAAAGAAAAAGCATCCAGTGACGGCAGTTCTTGGGTGGCGGAAATGCCTTGTTGATCCAGAGGTCAGAGGAGAATGGGCAGACTGGTTTCGAGCTGATAGAAAGGCAACAGTGACTCAAATCGCCCCACCCGGTACCAAGGTGGCAGAAGAGCATCTCTGAACGCACAGTACATCGAACTTTTAGGCAATGGGCTACAGCAGCAGAAGACCACACCGGTGTGCCACTCCTTTCGCTAAGACAGGAAACTGAGGCTACAATTTGCACAAGCTCATCGAAATTGGACAGTAGAAGATTGGAAAAACGTTGGCCTGGTCTGATGAGTATCGATTTCTGCTGCAACATTCGGATGGTAGGGTCAGAAGGCGTCACAACGTGAAAGCATGGATCCATCCTGCCTTGTATCAACGGTTCAGGCTGGTGTGGTGGTGTCATGGTGTGGGGAATATTTTCTTGGCACTCTTTGGGCCCCTTGGACCAATTGAGCATCGTTGCAACGCCACAGCCTACCTGAGTATTTTGCTGACCATGTCCATCACTTAGACCACAATGTACCCAACATCTGATGGCTACTTTCAGCAGGATAATGCGCCATGTCGTAAAGCTGGAATCATTCAGACTGATTTCTTGAACATGACAATGAGTTCACTGTACTCAAATGGCCTCCACAGTCACCAGATCTCAATCCAATAGAGCATCTTTGGGATGTGGTGAAACGGGAGATTCGCATCATGGATGTGCAGCCGACAAATCTGCGGCAACTGTTGATGCCATCATGTCAATATGGACCAAAATCTCTGAGGAATGCTTCCAGCACCTTGTTTAATCTATGCCATGAAGAATTGAGGCAGTTCTGAAGGCAAAAGGGGGTCCAACCCGTTACTAGCATGGTGTCCCTAATAAAGTGGCCGGTGAGTGTGTATATATATTATATATTATATATATAATATATATATAATATATATATATATATATATTGCCTGCTGTTATTTATACAGCCCTCTGGTGATATATAAAGCCCCCACAGTTATAATTACAGCCACCCAGTTATATATACAGCCCCCAAGTTATACATCCCCAGATGTATATACAGCTCCCCAGTAATATACAGCAGCCCCCCATGAATATACAGCCCCCCATTTATACATACACCCCCCCCCCCAATAATATACAGCAGCCTCCCATGAATATACAGCCCTCCAGTTATACATACAGCCCCCCAATAGTATACAGCATCCCCCTATGAATATACAGCCCCCCAGTAATATACAGCAGCCCCCCATGAATATAGAGGCCCCCCGTTATACATAAACCCCCAATAATATACAGCATCCACCCATGAATAAACAGCCCCCCAGTCATACATACAGTCCCCGAATGATATACAGTAGCCTCCCATGAATATACAGCCCAACAGTTATACATACAGCGCCCCCAGGTGTGTAAACAGCCCCCCATAATTCATAACAAGTCCCCAGTAAAATAATAAATCTGTACTCATCTCCCATTCCCATGATGCGCGGCGACCTCTTGCTCCTCTTTCGGGATGCTGCCAGTACATGTGTGTCTATGGCATCACAGTGCACAGCGCACGGGATATCTGCATCCTCCTGCAGGCGGCGCGGAGTGTGACGTCACACTCCGCACCACCGCACAGCGAAGCCGACATCCCGTGCGCTGTGCTTTATGGCGGCTGACATAGACACAAATGTACTGGCAGCCGCCGCTACCGCACGGCAAGCGGGGTACATATGGGAGCACAGAGTGGGCGATTGCGGGCAATGGGACCGCCCGAATCGCCACACTTGGTGGGGGCCCATTTTAGGGGGTGAAGTGGTGGGGGCCCCGGGGTGCGCGCCCCGTGCGCCCCCCCCTTTAATCCGGCTCTGCACAGAGCTCAGCTATACACACAGACCCAAACACACACACTTCCCCTATTTCCCTCTTCCCCTTCTTCTTCCCCTTTCCCAGGGCAGCATGTCCCCATTCTCAGCAGTATGTGGTGATGTAAGAAGCATGTGATTAGTCACATGATTCTGACATCACCGCAGGTCCTGTAGGACATCCGGGAGAGGGGAGAGCAGTACGGAGGCTCCTCTCTGGGAGATTGGGTGCAGCTCTATATCAGGGAATCACCTGATCTCCATTACAGCAGTCAGGAGGGTCTGGCAGTGCTGGATCCTCCTGACCTTCGGTCTATAAGATAAGATTTTTTCTTGCTAAAAAGTGCGTCTTATAGTCAAAAAAATACGGTAAGTAATTGCTATGAGAATACAACCTTCTTAACTGTAAGACTTAAATCCATGGACAGAACTTTAGAAGAACACCCTACAAAACAATGCATATTTTCAGTTCTCTCTTACGATGACTTCTTCCTTAATGTTTTTTTTTTGTGTTTTTGCATGTACAGTAAAACATATTTATTTTCTGTGCAGATCAAAAAATGTATAGCATAATAATATATTATTACTAAGTTCATAATGATGTTCTATATTCTAAGAGAAGCTATATGGCAAAAAATAAATAATTTTGAACTCTTTACTGAGTCATTGTTGGAGAAGAATCATGCTGACATGATTCTTGGATTTAATGATGTCTCAGGATTAGTGTATCATCAAAAGTTATCTTTATCCAGAAGTTGACTAGCTCTTTGGGGGCCTCAATCAAGCCAGAGGAGGATATTCTAGTGTGGTGAATCCTATATACCCCCAATAACTCCTTACAGGTCAGTTTAGCAATCTTTTTCAGCATCATGCTGACATCATTGTGAACCTTTCACTGCATCCAACCCCACTTTACTGTCACACCAGTCTCATTGACCTGAGATGAATCTTTATCAAATAAATAAGTCTTTGCTTTGTCCTGGTTTTGAACCTCCAGCAACTGAATCCTTAATTCAATAATGGCACCCTTTAGCACAACCCCTTTACTTATAGTACCCCTTAATGCTTCTCCTTTCATTAATTGTACCCCACACTCAGTAGTGTTGCCTTTTAAAGGGAACCTATTACCAGAGGGCCATTTTTAGCTGGGGACAGATTCTCAACATAACAGTACAGTATATTGCATACATGTTTTTCAAATATCTGTGTGTTATATGGTTAGTGAAATAAACAATATGAAAGTGTACCTAGCTCCCTGCCAGATTCCACAGCCAAGTACCAGGGGGGATTTCAAATCCATCCCAAATCCTCTCTCTACTCCTCCCTTCATGATTTTGGCTCAAGTCAGTAAGCTATTCTCTCTCTTGCACTATAGAGTTTGCGTACAGCCGCCGCCTTACTGCCTAGCAACTGGGCCAAGTAATTCATGCGATTGCCGGAAGAAGACGGCTTACCAAATGTCTGCCACAGCACTCCACTGTCTCCGTGACCTCAACCTGCAGATGCAGTTATCTGGGACACTAAGCAAAAAGTCCAGTTTATATAAAGCTTTTTTTTTTTGTAGGAATTTTTCTGTTGATATAAGAGTAATCTATTTAATAGATTCTATTTACTCACGAAAGTCCTTGTACCTCGTGCAGTTTAGAATCTAAAGCCTTAGGAGTCCTGTACTTGTTTATGAGGCCCCATCCCATTAATACTCCACAAAAACAAAGAGAGGCTTCATTACTTTCTTTTTAAGCAATACTTGGAAATATATTTTAGGAAATAGAACATATCCTACATTATTATTCACTTTCAGATTTTTAGGTAAACTAAAACCAACTACGTCACATTAGACTAAATGTGCAATAACAAAACCAAATTCTCACAGTCCCAGTAAACCCCTGCTCCCTTCCTCCCTGCCTCTTGTCATTCTAATTACAAACTCTGTTTGCTTATTCTACCCCCCTATCTGCCAGAAAAGGGCCAGCTTGAGGTCTTCAATGTTTAAAAAAAGAAACCTAGTCTCTAGAGTGTGTTTCCATGGAATCAACAGAGCGCTGCATAGCTGTATATATAGTGTATATATGTTCTCTTTTTGTTTCATGTAAAGAGCCAAAAATCTTCTGAGTGAATTCTAATCATATAAACAGATTATTAGCCACATGCTTGACAGAGTTCCACTTGCTATAATCCCATAGGTCTTGTTTTATTTTTATAGTATTAGATTCTTACATTTCTGAAAGGAGACTTTCCCATGAGCTGTATGATTTTCCCAGAAAGTACAGGACGACTTACATTTTAAGAGTATCTCCTAGGTCTGATTATAAATGCTTATCTCTATCTCCTGGGCGCTTTGTTTTACAAGTTCCACCAAATGATTTGCACGCAAAGTTTACCTACCATAGCGCTAGTGATTATTTAAAGGGAGGCTGCCACCTCCCCCAAAACGTAGTAAAAATGTTGTCACCAGGTTGTTGGGCAACTCACTCTAAAAGAAAAAAATATATACTGTATGGCTACATTATGCAGTTCCAAAGATTTACTAGTTTTATTTATAATATCATGTTATGTTTTTGTCCTATGCACCAGGAACACTGATTTTACTCGCTGATCCTTTCCTCTGCTCTCACAGTACCGCCCCATACAGTGTCAAACTGGCACACCAGAGTACCAGATTACTGGGCCCAGGCTCTAACCTAATACCGGAACCCATAGATACAGAAAACCACTTAATTTGGAATTACAGCCTTGCAGCTCTGGGGACCTGAGTTCAAGTCCCAGGGTCAACATCTGCAAAGAGTTTGTATGTTCTCTCCGTGTTTGCATGGGTTTCCTCCAGGTCCTCCAGTTTCCTCCCACACTCCAAAACATACTGGTAGGTAGGTTCAGTTGTGAGCCCATTGGGGACAGACTGATTTGGCAAGCTCTGTGCAGCGCTTCGTAATCTGTGTGCGCTATATAAATAAAGGAATTATTATTATGTTGTTAGGGCCTATTTCTGGGGGATGATCAGAATTAGAATTCTGATCACAGAATGATTTTATCTGGTGACCACAAGGAACCCCAATTTGACACTGACTGCTTCTCTGGCACTTTTTTAATATTCTTTCACATCGACATCATGAATCACACAGTGAAATCCTCCATAGAAGATAGTTCTGTGCATGTGTATGGCTCCATAGAATTTATACATGTGCTGGATTTAACTATGTATGGACTTATTCAGAGAAGTGTTTTTCCCTTCCTTATGCTACAATTGGTTTTCACTGATGGCATACTGACCTATTATTTTCTATGGGCTTATTCAGATAGTCTCATGGACCACATATTGGGCAGAAGAAAAAATGCATTATTCCCTACTTTTTCACTTTCATTTAAAGCAGTGGGGGAGATTTATCTAAAGTGTCTTAAAGTTAGACTAGACAGTGTTATTCTGCAATGTATATATCAAAGTGTCTGACGAAAGTTAACACAGCATTTAGTCTGTTTTTGTCATAACTTAGGCCACGCTCTTTAAATAGAGACCACACCCCTTATTTTGGATATCCCTCTCTTTTGGATAGTCAGTTTTTTTTACACCATCTGAAGTTTTTTGTAGATGCGATAAAAAGAGATGTCATTCAAAACAGATGTGTGTTTTGCAGACATGGACATGCCCTCCTGAATAAGCCATTAGCCTTGATATCAGTTGTGGAGAGAGAACCATGATAAAGGGAAAGGGACGGACTAGCCAAGAAAACTAGTGCTCTGTTTGCTATAAACATATTGAGGATATATTTGGGGCAGATTTATCAGGGCTTGTAAACCGGTTTTCTGACATACAAGCCCTGTAATAGTCGCAATTCCTGGCACACCCTTATGGCACCTCCTTGCCAATTGGGTGTTAAGGGGCGTCCCTTCAGGCAGAGTGGGATGGTAACTAATACGAGTTTTAGGCCAATTCTATACAGAACTGCTCTGCTGCACAGTGGACACTGGATATATCATTAGGTTAGAGCCTCTAGATACTGGTGTGCGGGGGTTACCATCATAAGCTGGTGCACCCTTTGTATGCACCAAGTGCCTAATTTTAATATTAAACAAAGATTTGAAAGCTTGAAAACCTATCTATTTATCTATATATCTCCTATCTATTATCTATCCATCTATTAATTGATCTATCGCTCCTCTACTGTATCTATCTCTCATATGCAGGGCCGATTCTATCCTTTTTGCTGCCTGAAAGGAAACTTGAAAATGCTGCCACCCCACCCCCCCGCGCACACACCCGATGATGCTACCTTACACACTAGTAGTCAGTCAGTGACACAGACATTAGGGACATCTAGTATCATACAATACAGGTGATTATCTGCTCCATCATGAAGAGCACATGGTTTACTTCTGCTGAATTCATAGTCAAACATCTTTAGCTCTATGTAGCACAACTTCACACTACATCCCTAAAAAAATACAGTTACTTACAGTATAATGGATCGTGTTTCTAAATAATCCACTATTCCCCACATAAAACATCCTTTATATAGCTCCCCCCCCCAAAATAAATAAATTTACATAAAGTTCTACACTCATTCACAAATTAATACACTCTCATACAAATGTATAAACTCATACGCACACATTTATGTAGTCATATATATATTGATACACTCTTACATGCATTATATACAAAATACGGTATGTACAAATACATTTATACACACTTACAATATATACACATCATATACACACATTCTGTATAGTAAATATACAGTACATTATAAACACATACGGCAAATAAACATAACATACTTGGACATATAAATATATATATATATATATCTAAATACTTTACAGTATATACACACACATATAGTATAAACACAATATATACACACATTCTACAGTATATACATACCATACATCATATACACACACAGTTTGTATACATCATGCACACATACATATATTATGACTCACCATACATCATACACACTCATGCACACCATAAACACACACATACATACCATAAACATTAACACTCACATCATATACACTCACACAGCATATACACACACATACACACCATAAACACACATACACAACATACATCAGTGCCTCCTATTGTCTCCCCAAGATGGTGCGGAAGGACACGGTGCTGGCAGGAGAGCAGCAGCTGTGGGAGTTCGGGGCTAACTCACAGGACAGGGACCGCTATCACCATCCACGGCCCCGGGCAGCTGCTGTGCTACCCGGTGCATGATCTGAGCCTCCTCCGCTGCTCCCTGCGAGTCTGGAGGGGATCGCGGAGACCCGCGACTGCATGCAGCCACTGCCATTTCCTCTACTTCCCCCGAATGATCTGTGCCGGGACGCAGGCGGTGTGACATCATCACACGCCGCCTGGGTCGTCCAGAGCAACAGAGCGGCGCAGCCAAACAGGCCTGTGCCGCTCTGTATATTAATCACATCTATGTTCTTAAAGAAACAGACGTGATTTATTTTACGATTTTATGATTCGGGGGGCAATAACCCTCATTTTATTCACCCAAGATGCCGCTCCTATCAGTCTACCTATCATCTGTCTATCTACTATAAAATTTTCCTACAGCCCCATATTACACATTGCCTTACCATACTACTGTGTATAACTACATAGTGTTATTATTGTGCAGGGTAAATGGAGCCTCTTACCGACTGTGACTGTTATTTTGAGGCCCCATGTTTAGTTTTCTCCAGGGCCCCACCTTGTTTAAAACCGTCCCTGGTTACAGATTACCACTACAAACATGTAAATAATTTTCCTTTATTTGTTTGTTGTTCTTGAGCCAGAACATAATGAATAATTAGATTGAAGCTGTTGCTATAAAATTGCTCCTGAACCAATAAGACCACATTAAAGAAACCAATATGTATTATTCCTTTTTTGGGGGTAAATTGGATGGCAGATCTAAACTTATACCATATTGCTATGTACACTGTCATAAATTATGGGTTATGAGTTCCCTTCTTATGATAGGAGAGTCACCTTTGCCCTATAAGATAACGTAATTAAGGACATGTACCATAGGGCAACAGATCCCACCCCCCTCTGTGATTCCCTTTGTTCTCTCCCCCCCCCCCCTTATCAAAAGAATTGGTAACTAGTTTCCTCTGTCCCTTAGAGGTGCTAATTGGTTTCCTGTGAAATGGTAGACTTGCTGTCTCCAAGGGCCTCATGGTTTTTCATGTGTCTTAAAATGACTCCCTAAGAACATGAAAAATTATACTTCAAAGAAAACTTAGTCATAAAGCAAATATTTTAATTTCTGGTCAACGGATCTGGATCAGTATCCCCTTATTGGCCTGGGGTGTCAAGCCCAAAGGATTTGAGAGATAGGAAGCCAAGAAAACGCCTATTAGACAATTGGGCCAACATTTAATAATGGTGTTTGGTACTGTTAGATTTGTTAATTCATGCTGGTAAATGTGGTGGGCATGTCTTCTTATCAGGGGACTCTTGTGAAAAGATATAACATATTTTTGGAAAAATGTCCCTGATTTTCCATCTTGATTAAGGTGTAGCCACACCCCTCTCACATGACCGAGGGGGCGGATCGATTATGTAGTTAAAAGTAACATGCCAGCATTGAATCCTTGTTGTCCATGGGGAATGCCTTCAAGCTGGCAGGACTTCCAAAATTTTCATCGGTTTTCCCCACCGCGGATCTTTATGCCAATCCAATTAGTAAGAGGTCTGTCTTTTCTTTTATTTTATCCCTTTTTATTTCACTGTTTGCTGTTATGTATGTCTGTTATTTTACCCTTTTTGTAACCATTAAGCATTGTGCCTATTTTGCATATTAAATAGTCCTTTAATAAGTTTTTCCTTGTGCTCTATACGTTCCCATACCTCTGGAGAGGGGAATTACCGCTAAGCCGTGTTACCGTGTGAATGTCTGTACTAGCAGTAGCTATAGGTAGTGCGTGTCTGTAGGCGAGTAGTAGCTATAGACCGTGTGGGTCCAGGTGAACTGTACTGCATCTAGAAGAGTGTGTATCTGGGTGTATGTGTGCGGTCCTGGTGTGGGCTTCTCGTAAGCCGTAATTACGAGTGGTGGCAGCCGTGAAAAGTGAGTTGTATGGAACGGGTGACTTTCGGGGTGCTGAGTGGCCCTGTGTAGTAGCGTTCCATAGGCACGTAAGTGGTAGGGGGGTACATAGTGTGGTTGTGCGCCCCCTGGGCTGTGCGTGTGTAGTGTCTGGGATCCGAATGCGTTTGGTTTCCCTGACATGAGAATTGAGACTGAGTGGGTTTGCCGTGTGCTAGGAGAGTAGGAATTAGCGTAAGGACGCCATTTTGTGTGAGTGGGCGGAGCTTAGGGCTAATTTGCGTGGTCTCCTGGCGTACGTGAACCCCGTGTTTGGAACCCGGCGACTCGGGTTCGTGACAAATTGGTGGCAGCAGTGGGATACATTTTTTTTGTAATAGAGCGTTAAGTGCTTGGTTTAAGTAATTAACCCTTGCACTTAAGGACTGGTGGAATCCTTGCGAGGAGCACCCCAGTCTACAAGGAAAAACTCAGTGCTTATTGTAGTAAGACATACTGGTAAAACAGTCCCCTCCCCTCTTGTTTTTCTTTTCTATCTTTTATTTGGCAAGTAACTGCTAAGATGGCAGCTACTTATGAGAAGATGGATGAAAGTGACCCTACCTGGGCACTGTTTCTCCAACTGCTTGGAGAGTGTAACCCACAAACGCAGCTGGAAGCGTGTGAAGCTCAGCAAAGGTTGCAGGAGCGTCAAATCCAGAGAAAGCGAAGGTGGGATGAGTTTCAAATCCAAAGAGAGTTAAATCTGGCAAAGATTCAAGGCCAGAGTCAGCAACAGATGGCAAAGCGTCAAGCCCAGATGGAGCAAGAGTTTGGAGAGCGCCAAGCCCAGAGGGAGAAAGAGTTTGCGGATCGTAAAGCCGAGTTGGAGTTTCGAATGGAGTTAGCACGTCTCCGGTTGTGCAATTCTTCAGCCCAGAGCAATGGGCAGCAAGTTGTAATGGCCCGAGAGCCTAAGGATGACAACAAGGCCGCATGGATAGCGGATACTTATTTTTCCCAGCCAGTAGCAGCCCTGCAGAGGCCTACAAAGGATGACTGGACGGAGGGTAAGCCTACCACCTGTGCCCCCTCTACTCCCACCCAGTCTGTGTTTAATATTGGTAGGTGTGGTGTATGCAACCACATGGGACACCACAGCCCTACTTGTTTTGGGGGATTGAGGGACACCCCCACAACTAAGCTCCCTGTTTCTTCTGTCTTTGGGAGAGTCAACCCTGATGGAGATATGGCATCTGGATGTCGATTGAAGAAAGTCCAGGAGTCTGAGATGATTCCTACTAATGTTTTACTGGGGACTAATCCAGGGCAGTTAGTCTCCCAGTCTGTGGTGGATGTTTTTCCCACCACAGTTGAAATGCCTAATAATGTGAATGTCACATGTACTACACTGGGTGGTACGGAGCCTAGCCTGTGTGATGAGGACATTGTGCCATGTCCAAAGAGTCTTGATGTGGTACCGGATCTGGGGCGAATAGTATCCAAGGATTATGCAGATATTTCCCCAAGTGCAGAGGAGATATCAAACCCTGCCCCTTGTACTCTGGATTATACTGTTTCTAACACCAACACAGAACTGGACAGTGATAATGTGATAGGTTCAAACAAGCCTGAGGTGATGCCTGACCTGGGGCAATTAGCATCCAAGGATTCTGCAAATGTTTCCCCAAGTGCAGAGGAGATATCAAACACTGCCCCATGTACTCTGAATTATAATGTTTCTTCCACCAATACAGGAATGGACAGTGATAATGTGATAGGTTCAAACGAGCCTGAGGTGATGCCTGACCTGGGGCCAATTGCGTCCAAGGATTCTGCAAATGTTTCCCCAAGTACAGTTGAACTGTCCTATAATGTCAACGTGATATGTGCTCATATTGATTGTACTGTACCTTGCATTGACCAAACAATGTGTGATGATAATAATGTGTTATGTCCTAACAAGGATGAGGTAGTGTGTGGCCAGGGTGAGCCAGGATTCTTAGCTGACCTGCTGACACCTGTTGTATCTGAGGTCACTAACAGTCCGAGTGTCCATGATTCAGACATCAGTCTGAGTTCTGAATATTTAGTAACCCCTGCAGAGGAGGGGATGGGGCTATCTTACAGCCCAGAGATTGTTACAGGAGAGCCCAGTGAGACGGTCTGTGTAACATGTGTATTGACCACAAAGGACCAGAGGTGTGAGGCTGCTTTACATATGGACAGCAGCTTGGCAGAGTCATGGGAACCGTTACTGCAGGTCTCACAGGATATGCCACTAGCTGGATTTTTGGGTATTCCTGAGACTAAAGTCCAGCTAACTTTGAACCTCTATTTGTTTAAAATGGGAATAGGTGTCGTGGAAACGGCTGTATATTTGTATTGTCTCACCAGTGGGGAGCCATGGAGATGGGCTTGTGAGATGATCTGTGGATCGATCTCCCATGCCATCTCTAAAAAGGGGAGGTGTCATAAATTATGGGTTATGAGTTCCCTTCTTATGATAGGAGAGTCACCTTTGCCCTATAAGATAACGTAATTAAGGACATGTACCATAGGGCAACAGATCCCACCCCCCTCTGTGATTCCCTTTGTTCTCCCCCCCCCCCCCTTATCAAAAGAATTGGTAACTGGTTTCCTCTGTCCCTTAGAGGTGCTAATTGGTTTCCTGTGAAATGGTAGACTTGCTGTCTCCAAGGGCCTCATGGTTTTTCATGTGTCTTAAAATGACTCCCTAAGAACATGAAAAATTATACTTCAAAGAAAACTTAGTCATAAAGCAAATATTTTAATTTCTGGTCAACGGATCTGGATCAGTATCCCCTTATTGTCCTGGGGTGTCAAGCCCAAAGGATTTGAGAGATAGGAAGCCAAGAAAACGCCTATTAGACAATTGGGCCAACATTTAATAATGGTGTTTGGTACTGTTAGATTTGTTAATTCATGCTGGTAAATGTGGTGGGCATGTCTTCTTATCAGGGGACTCTTGGGAAAAGATATAACATATTTTTGGAAAAATGTCCCTGATTTTCCATCTTGATTAAGGTGTAGCCACACCCCTCTCACATGACCGAGGGGGCGGATCGATTATGTAGTTAAAAGTAACATGCCAGCATTGAATCCTTGTTGTCCATGGGGAATGCCTTCAAGCTGGCAGGACTTCCAAAATTTTCATCGGTTTTCCCCACCGCGGATCTTTATGCCAATCCAATTAGTAAGAGGTCTGTCTTTTCTTTTATTTTATCCCTTTTTATTTCACTGTTTGCTGTTATGTATGTCTGTTATTTTACCCTTTTTGTAACCATTAAGCATTGTGCCTATTTTGCATATTAAATAGTCCTTTAATAAGTTTTTCCTTGTGCTCTATACGTTCCCATACCTCTGGAGAGGGGAATTACCGCTAAGCCGTGTTACCGTGTGAATGTCTGTACTAGCAGTAGCTATAGGTAGTGCGTGTCTGTAGGCGAGTAGTAGCTATAGACCGTGTGGGTCCAGGTGAACTGTACTGCATCTAGAAGAGTGTGTATCTGGGTGTATGTGTGCGGTCCTGGTGTGGGCTTCTCGTAAGCCGTAATTACGAGTGGTGGCAGCCGTGAAAAGTGAGTTGTATGGAACGGGTGACTTTCGGGGTGCTGAGTGGCCCTGTGTAGTAGCGTTCCATAGGCACGTAAGTGGTAGGGGGGTACATAGTGTGGTTGTGCGCCCCCTGGGCTGTGCGTGTGTAGTGTCTGGGATCCGAATGCGTTTGGTTTCCCTGACATGAGAATTGAGACTGAGTGGGTTTGCCGTGTGCTAGGAGAGTAGGAATTAGCGTAAGGACGCCATTTTGTGTGAGTGGGCGGAGCTTAGGGCTAATTTGCGTGGTCTCCTGGCGTACGCGAACCCCGTGTTTGGAACCCGGCGACTCGGGTTCATGACATACACACAAAAACAATCTACTGTGTATCACAGAAAAAAGAGACATGTGTTTTTACAAAGAAGCACTACAGGCGGTCCCCTACTTAAGGACACCCGACTTACAGACAACCCATAGTTACAGACGGACCCCTCTGCCCACTGTGACCTCTGGTGAAGCTCTCTGGATGCTTTAAAATAGTCCCAGATTGCAATAATCAGCTTAAAATTGTCTGCAATGAAGCTTTATTGATAATTCTTGGTCCTATTACAACAAAAAAATTTGAAACTCCAATTGTCACTGGGGCAAAAAAAAAAAATTGTCGGGAACTACAATGATAAAATATACAGTTTCGACTTACATACAAATTCAACTTAAGAACAAACCTACAGTCCCTATCTTGTATGTAACCCGGGGACTGCCTGTAGTTAAATTGAATAATAATAAATCTTTATATAGTACCATCATATTCTGTCCCACTTTACAGATCAGGAAGAGGGGGGGGTTAATAATTACATAGTATTACATAGTTCTGGTGCAGTTGAAAATAGACAAATGTCCATTAAGTTCAACCAAGGAAAGGAAGGGATTGGATAAGGAAAGGATTTAAGGGAAACAATTCTATATAACATAACCGTCAATGTTATTTAGATGTTGTTGAAGCTCACTGCTACCCCTACTGTGACCAGTGCCTGAGGCAGGCTATTCCAAGGATTTAAATTTCTCCCAGTAAAGAAGCGCTGTTTTCTACTGACACAGACAGTACCCCCTTATCTTTTGATTTGAGTTAACAAATAAATAAGAGATTGGAGAGTGATAACACGGTCAGATTAAACAACAGGAATTCAGGAATCTATGACAATAATGTGTGCCACATATAGAACAAACACTTATAGAGCATACCAAACAGAAGCAAAAAATATACACCTTTATAACAGGCTACCACCCCAACCATATTAATTCCTACTTCTAATAATGCAACAAAAAAAATCCAATATAGGTAGTCAAGATTCTGGTCTGTAGGTTTGTTCTTAATGGACATCTACCACCAGGATTAAGGATTGTTAACCACACATGCTGGTTTTTGCCCTTTCTGGCAGAATCTGCTCTTCTTAAGACCTAGTTTTTACAAAAAATGTATGCAAATTAGCTTGAGGGGCTCCATAGATGTCAATGGAGCCTGAAGCCCCTCAGACTCATTTGCTTAATGTTTTAACATTTATTTCTTAAAAACAATGGCATAAGAATCTGCAAGAAGAGCAGATCCAGCCAGAGGAATCACACACCCATATGTCAGTGTGCTTGGTTTACAATTATTCATCCTGGTTGAAGATGTCCTTCAAAGGCAATCTACCATTTGCTTTTATGCATTGTGAACCAAACATACCTTGAGAATGCTGTAGCTACACTGATGTAGAAACATATCATGTTTAATCCCTGAATTGAGTGGTTTTGCTATAAAAAAAAACAATTATAAAATTATGATAATGAGGCTCAGCTGCTCCTGTGTCTCGGCGCTTTTCCTCTTACCCTAATTATGCACTGCTCCAGAGAATGATGTAATCACTGTGTTCTCCCTGACAGATAGAAGAAATCAATCAATCCCCAGCTGCTCTATATGAGTCATCCAGCTCAGCTTAATTATCCCTGTCTGGACACAATTTGTTGGCTTTTGTTTGTCCACCCGTCTCTTGATGATTGACCACAAGTTCTCAATGGGATACTACAGGCGGTCCCCTACTTAAGGACACCCGACTTACAGACAACCCATAGTTACAGACGGACCCCTCTGCCCACTGTGACCTCTGGTGAAGCTCTCTGGATGCTTTAAAATAGTCCCAGATTGCAATAATCAGCTTAAAATTGTCTGCAATGAAGCTTTATTGATAATTCTTGGTCCTATTACAACAAAAAAATTTGAAACTCCAATTGTCACTGGGGCAAAAAAAAAAAATTGTCGGGAACTACAATGATAAAATATACAGTTTCGACTTACATACAAATTCAACTTAAGAACAAACCTACAGTCCCTATCTTGTATGTAACCCGGGGACTGCCTGTAGTTAAATTGAATAATAATAAATCTTTATATAGTACCATCATATTCTGTCCCACTTTACAGATCAGGAAGAGGGGGGGGTTAATAATTACATAGTATTACATAGTTCTGGTGCAGTTGAAAATAGACAAATGTCCATTAAGTTCAACCAAGGAAAGGAAGGGATTGGATAAGGAAAGGATTTAAGGGAAACAATTCTATATAACATAACCGTCAATGTTATTTAGATGTTGTTGAAGCTCACTGCTACCCCTACTGTGACCAGTGCCTGAGGCAGGCTATTCCAAGGATTTAAATTTCTCCCAGTAAAGAAGCGCTGTTTTCTACTGACACAGACAGTACCCCCTTATCTTTTGATTTGAGTTAACAAATAAATAAGAGATTGGAGAGTGATAACACGGTCAGATTAAACAACAGGAATTCAGGAATCTATGACAATAATGTGTGCCACATATAGAACAAACACTTATAGAGCATACCAAACAGAAGCAAAAAATATACACCTTTATAACAGGCTACCACCCCAACCATATTAATTCCTACTTCTAATAATGCAAC
The DNA here is from genome assembly GCA_019512145.1 of Engystomops pustulosus. Classification (NCBI taxonomy): domain Eukaryota; kingdom Metazoa; phylum Chordata; class Amphibia; order Anura; family Leptodactylidae; genus Engystomops; species Engystomops pustulosus. The sequence continues at coordinate 69,727,442 of CM033644.1, forward strand.
AAAAAAAATCCAATATAGGTAGTCAAGATTCTGGTCTGTAGGTTTGTTCTTAATGGACATCTACCACCAGGATTAAGGATTGTTAACCACACATGCTGGTTTTTGCCCTTTCTGGCAGTAGCTGCTCTTCTTCAGACCTAGTTTTTACAAAAAATGTATGCAAATTAGCTTGAGGGGCTCCATAGATGTCAATGGAGCCTGAAGCCCCTCAGACTCATTTGCATAATGTTTTAACATTTATTTCTTAAAAACAATGGCATAAGAATCTGCAAGAAGAGCAGATCCAGCCAGAGGAATCACACACCCATATGTCAGTGTGCTTGGTTTACAATTATTCATCCTGGTTGAAGATGTCCTTCAAAGGCAATCTACCATTTGCTTTTATGCATCGTGAACCAAACATACCTTGAGAATGCTGTAGCTACACTGATGTAGAAACATATCATGTTTACTCCCTGAATTGAGTGGTTTTGCTATAAAAAAAAAACAATTATAAAATTATGATAATGAGGCTCAGTTGCTCCTGTGTCTCGGCGCTTCTCCTCTTACCCTAATTATGCACTGCTCCAGAGAATGATGTAATCACTGTGTTCTCCCTGACAGGCAGAAGTAATCAATCAATCCCCAGCTGCTCTATATGAGTCATCCTGCTCAGCTTAATTATCCCTGTCTGGACACAATTTGTTGGCTTTTGTTTGTCCATCCGTCTCTTGATGATTGACCACAAGTTCTCAATGGGATTAAGATCTGGGGAGTTTCCAGGCCATGGACCCAAAAGTTTTGTTCCCTGAGCCATTTAGGTATCACCTTTGCTTTATGGCAAGGTGCCCCATCATGCTGGAAAAGGCATTGTTGATCACCAAACTGCTCTTGGACGGTTGGGAGAAGTTGCTCATGGAGGACATTCTGGTACCATTCTTTATTCATGGATGTGAGAGAGCCGATTCCCTTGGCTGAGAAGCACACCCCCACATGAATGGTTGCAGGATGCTTTACAGTTGGCATGAGACAAGACTGGTGGTATCACTCACCTTGTCTTCTCCAAACAAGCTGTTTTCCAGATGTTCCAAACAATTGGAATGGGGATTCATCAGAGAAAATGACTTTACCCCAGTCCTCAGCAGTCCTCTCACTGTACCATTTGCAGAATATCAGTCTGTTCCTGATGTTTTTTTCTGGAGAGAAGTGGATTCTTTCCTGCCCTCCTTGACACCAGGCCTTGTTCCAAGAGTTTCCGCCTTGCAGTGCATGCACTCACACCTGCCTGCTGCCATTCCTGAGCAAGCTCTGCACTGCTGGTAGTCCGATACCAAAGCGGAAACACTTTTAAGAGATGGTCCTGGCGCTTGCTGGTCCTTCTTGGGCGCCCTTGATCCTTTTTGGCAACAATGGAACCTCTCTCCTTGAAATCCTTGATGATGCGATAGATTGTTGACTGAGGTGCAATCTTTTTAGCTGCGATACTCTTCCCTGTTAGGCCAGTTTGGTGCAGTGCAATGATGACTGCACGTGTTTCTTTTGAGATAACCATGGTTAACAGAAGAGAAACAATGATGCCAAGCACCAGCCTCCTTTTAAAGTGTCCAGTGGTGTGATTCCTACTTAATCATGACAGATTGATCTCCAGCCCTGTCCTCATCAACACACACTCATGTGTTAATGGAGCAATCCCTTAAACTTTTAATGCAGACCTGCAATGCAGTTGAAATGTGTTTTGGGGGAAAATGTTAAATTTCTAGGCAAATATTGACTTTGCAATTAATTGCTGTTAAGCTGATCACTCTTTATAACATTCTGGAGTATATGCAAAGTGCCATTATAAAACCTGATGCAGTAGATTTTGTAAAAATTAACATTTGTATCATTCTCAAAACTTTTGGCCATGACTGTAATGTGCTTATGAAAGGCAGCAAGCATGCAAGGATTAGCCACAAAGCTTAATTGCAGACACCTTTAATAGCTTTTACAGCTTATCATTGTAGCCTAGGGCTAAAGTATAGTAAATTACCAACATCCAGAAGTCTATTTGTAACTAAAGATCTTCTGTAAGTCGAGTTTGCTAAGCCCGGTTCTTAGCACACTCGACTTACAGAAGATCTTTAGTTACAAATAGACTTCTGGATGACTTCTGGATGACTTCTATAGTAAAAGCCAATAGGCATCTCCAAAATACAATAGTCACATCAATATACAAAAGCATACCTATATGGTGACCAAAAATAATAATATATTTTTTTTATTAACCTACTATATTAGTTTGAGGTATTTACTATACTGTCATTTTTATGGTTATATTATTTATATTGTTTTTATGTGGCTAGGGCTAGCCTTATACCATGGTGTTCATTTTATGGTTTGGTGTGTTACTTTTAACATATTTATATTGTATCTATAAATGTATATTTCTCTCTGTAAGTAGTTGTCCGTGTGAGTATTTGTTTTTTACTTCTGGGATACAATATCCATCTTATTGTGATGCTGTGTTTATTATCCCAATCCTATGTGCCATTTGCATTGATATCACAAGGTTTATTATCCTTAGACTATTAAATCACAAAAGTGTTAACCTTGTATCATGATGCTGTGTTTATTATCCCAGTCCTTTGACTGCATTATGGTCCCTAGATATTAGCTATGATTTATGATTCTATGTTTATTATTATTGTTCTGTATCTATTATTTCCATACTGTACAGTCTAAAAAGAGTAACGTTTTCTTCCCAGTGTTCATTTTCTATGTTGTGAGATTGTTGTTAATAATTTTTGCATGATGATTCATGATTTGTATGTAAAATCGCATTCTGATATAATTTTGAATTGTATGCAATACTCTCTTGTATGGCTTCAAAGTGTATACATGTGCAGTGATATCACCAAGTTTAACCCTGTTTTGCCACATTGCAAGGATAATAAATACTAGTTTTCTTTCAGAGCTTCACCTGCAACATACAGAGCGAACATACTATAAATTCAATGTCAAATGAGCCCCCCGTCACACTGCACTTTCCACATTGGGTGAATAAACACCTAGCCTTTTCCAGGAGTGCTGTTTCGTCTCCTTTTTTTCTTCATTGTTTGCTTACCTTGAGTCCGGTCAGCGGGGCTTGCACCCACACTGGGACTCTAGTCCCCTCCTTCACAGTGCTGCTCTACCTTCACAGTTGTATTTACCGGGCAATACACATATATGCATCCCTGTCTCCATGACTTTGCCCTGTCCCCAGGCCCGCACTTACCTCTCAACGATTCGTCTCCGGTCCCGACTAGGTCGCGCAAGTGTACCCGCTCACGTTGATTGGCGCTGGCCACTTCCAGGTCTGCTATTTAATCTGGCGCCTCCCCGCCGGATCTTCAAGCCATTCCCTGTGAAGTGAAAGCCCTCCTGCGTTCCAGTGTTCCTGAGTGTTCCCGTGTTCCTTGTGTTTCTGTGTTCCAGTTCCTGCTCCTGTGTTCCCGTGATCCTGTTCCTGTTCCCGTGTTCCTGCCATGAGTTCCAGTGTTCCTTTCAGCGCTGTTCCCCCGCTGTCGACCCGGGCTTGAACTGTGTCCTGCATTACTACCTTGGCTGCCACCACGGGCTTGTCGCACTCGTGAAACAACCTGGTGGCGCCCCACCGCAGCAAGTTTGGTGAGGACCAGGTGCCACTTAGACAGACTGTGTTCCCGTGATCCTGCTCTTTAAACAGATTGTGTTCCTGTGACCCTGCTCTTGTGTTCCAGTTTACTGTCACCCCAAGCTCAGACTGTGTACTGCATTACTAGCTTGGCTGCCACCGCGGGCTAGTTGCACCTGTGGAACGACCTGGTGGCACCCCGCCGCAGCAAGACCATCGCGCTTTGCAGCAAGCTTCAGAGAAGACCAGGTGCCACCTAGACTCCGGTCCCAGGTGTCGCCTAGTACCATCTCCCATGGTGGTCCAGAGGGTCCACAGACCTAGAACCCTGATAATCCCCCAGTAATCCCCCAGCCCCCAGTAATATATATATATATATACAGCTCCAAGAAATACACATAATTACAGCTCTTCCAGTAATACATGTATTTACAGCTCCCAGTAATTCATATATACAGCTCCATTAATACATGTATATACAGCTCCCAGTAATACATATATACAGTCCCAGTAATACACATATATACAGTCCCCAGTAATACACATATAACAGCCCCCAGCAATACATAAATATACACTCACCGGCCACTTTATTAGGTACACCTGTCCAACTGCTCGTTAACAGTTAATTTCTAATCAGCCAATCACATGGCGGCAACTCAGTGCATTTAGGCATGTAGACATGGTCAAGACAATCTCCTGCAGTTCAAACCGAGCATCAGTATGGGGAAGAAAGGTGATTTGAGTGCCTTTGAACGTGGCATGGTTGTTGGTGCCAGAAGGGCTGGTCTTGTTCCAGTGATAATGTGATAGGTTCAACGAGCCTTAAGTGGATGCCTGACCTGGGCCAAATTGGCTTCCACAGGCTTCTGCAAATGTTTTCCCCCAAGTACAGTTGAATACTGTCCTATAATGTCAACGTGATATTTCTCATATTGATTGTACTGTACCTTGCATTGACCAAACAATGTGTGATGATAATAATGTTGTTATGTCCTAAAAGATGAGGTAGTGTGTGGCCAGGGTGAGCCAGGATCTTAGCTGACCTGCTGACACCTGTTGTATCTGAGGTCACTAACGTCCGAGTGTCCATGATTCGACATCAGTCTGAGTTCTGAATATTTAGTACCCCTGCAAAGGGGATGGGGCTATCTTACAGAGCCCAGAGATTGTTAACAGGAGAGCCCAGTGAGAACGGTCTTGTAACATTGTATTGACCACAAAGGACCAGAGGTGTAGGGCTGCTTTAACATATGGACAGCAGTTTGGCAGAGTCATGGGAACCGTTACTGCAGTCTCACAGGAATATGCCACTAGCTGGATTTTTGGGTATTCCTGAGACTAAAGTCCAGCTAACTTTGAACCTCTATTTGTTAAAATGGGAATAGGTTTCGTGGAAACGGCTGTATATTTGTATTGTCTCACCAGTGGGGAGCCATGGAGATGGGCTTTGATATGATTCTGTGGACGATCTCCCATGCATCTCTAAAAAGGGAGGTGTCATAATTATGGTTATGAGTTCCCTTCTATGATAGGAGTCACCTTTGCCCTATAAGATACGTAATTAAGGACATTATCCACATAGGGCAACAGATCCCACCCCCCTAGTGATTCCCTTTGTTCTCTCTCCCCCCCCCCTTATCAAAGAATTGGTAACTAGTTTCCTCTGTCCCTTAGAGTGCTAATTGGTTTCCTGTGAATGGTAGACTTGCTGTCTCCAAGGGCCCATGGTTTTTCATGGTGTCTTAAAATGATCCCTAAGAACATGAAAAATTATACTTCAAAGAAAACTTAGTCATAAACAAATATTTAATTTCTGGTCAACGGAGCTGATCAGTACCCCTTATTGGCCTGGGGTGTCGCCCCAAAGGATTTGAGAGATAGGAAGCCAGAAAACGCCTATTAGACAATTGGGCCAACATTTATAATGGGTTTGGTACTGTTAGATTGTTAATTCATGCTGGTAAATGTGGTGGCATGTCTTCTTTCAGGGGACTCTGTGAAAAGATTAACATATTTTTGGAAAAATGTCCCTGATTTTCCATCTTGATTAAGGTGTAGCCACACCCCTCTCACTGACCGAGGTGGCGGATCGATTATGTAGTTAAAAGTAACATGCCAGCATTGAATCCTTTGTTGTCCCATGGGGAATGCCTTCAACTGGCAGGAACTTCCAAATTTTCATCGTTTTCCCCACCGCGGATCTTTATGCCAATCCAATTAGTAAGAGGTCTGTCTTTCTTTATTTTATCCCTTTTATTTCACTGTTTGGCTGTTATGTATGTCTGTTTTTACCCTTTTTGTAACCATTAAGCTTGTGCCTATTTGGCATATTAATAGTCCTTTAATAAGTTTTTCTCCTTTTCGTGCTTATACGTTCCCATACCTCTGGAGAGGGGAATACCGCTAATAAGCCGTGTTACCGTGTGAATGTTCTGTACTAGTCAGTAGCTATAGGTAGTGCGTGTCTGTAGGCGAGTATTAGCTATAGACCGTGTGGGTCCAGGTGAATTTACTGCATCTAAAAGTGTGTATCTGGGTGTATGTGTGCGGTCCTGGTGTGGGCTTCTCGTAAGCCGTAATTATTGAGTGGTGGCACCGTGAAAAGTGATTTGTATGGACCGGTGAACTTGCGGGATGCTGAGTGGCCCTGTGTAGTAGCGTTCCATAGGCACGTAAGTGGTAGGGGTACATAGTGGTGGTTTGCGCCCCCTGGGCTGTGCGTGTGTAGTGTCTGGGATCCGAATGCGTTTGGTTTCCCTGACATAGAATGAGACTGAGTGGTTTGCCGTGTGCTAGGAGAGTAGGAATTAGCGTAAGGACCCCATTTTGTGTGAGTGGGCGGAGCTTGGGCTAATTTGCGTTTCTCCTGGCGTACGCGAACCCCGTTTTTGGAACCCGGCGACTCGGGTTCATGAATCCACACAAAAACAATCTACTGTGTATCCAGAAAAAGAGACTGTGTTGTTACAAAGAAGAACACTACAGGGGGTCCCCTACTTAAGGACACCCGACTAACTTACAGACCACCCCATAGTTACAGACGGACCCCTCTCCCACTGTGAGCCTCTTGTGAAGCTCTCTGGATGCTTAAAATAGTCCCCGATTGCAATAATCATCTTAAAATTGTCTGCAATGAAGCGTTATTGATAATTCTTGGCCTTTACAACAAAAAAATTTGAACACTCTCCATTGTCACTGGGGAAAAAAAAAAAATTGTCGGGAACTACAATGATAAAATATACAGTTTTCGACTTACTACAAATTCCCTTAAGAACAACCTACATGTCCCTATCTTGTATGTAACCCGGGGACTGCCTGTAGTTAAATTGAATATATAATCTTTATATAGTACAATCATATTTCTGTCCCACTTTACATATCAGAAGAGGGGGGGGTTAATAAATTACATAGTTTACATAGTTCTGTTGCAGTTGAAAATAGACACATGTCCATTAAGTTCAACCAAGGAAAGGAGGATTGGATAAGGAAAGGATTTAAGGGAACATTCTAATAACATAACCGCAATGTTTTTAGATGTTTTGAAGCTCACTGCTACCCTACTGTGACCAGTGCCTGAGGCAGGCTTTCCCAAGGATTTAAATTTCTCCCAGTAAAAAGCGCTGTTTTTCTACTGACACAGACAGTCACCCCCTTATCTTTTGATTGGAGTTACAAATAAATAGAGATTGGAGAGTGATAACACGGTCATGAACACACAGGATTATCAGGAATCTATGACAATAATGTGTGCCACATATAGAACAACACTTATAGAGCATACCAAACAAAGCAAAAATATACACCTTTATAACAGGCTACCACCCCCAACCATATTAATTCCTACTCTAATAATGCACAAAAAAAATCCAATATAGGTAGTCAAGATCTGGTCTGTAGGTTTGTTCTCTAATGGACACTACGACCAGATTAAGGATTGTTAACCACATGCTGGTTTTGCCCTTTCTGCAGTAGCTGCTCTTCTTCAGACCTAGTTTTTACAAAAATGTATGCAAAATTAGCTTGAGGGGCTCCATAATGTCATGGAGCCTGAGGCCCCTCAGACTCATTTGCATAATTTTTTAACAGTTATTTCTTAAAAACAATGGGCATAAGAATCTGCAAGAAAGCAGATCCACCAGAGGAACACACACCCATATTTCAGTGTTGCTTGGTTTACAATTATTCATCCTGGTTTGAAGATGTCCCTTCAAAGGCAATCTACATTTGCTTTTATGCATCGTGAACACAAATACCTTGAGAATGCTGTAGCTACACTGATGTAAAACATATCAGTTTTACCTCCCTGAATTGAGTGGTTTTGCTATAAAAACAAAAACAATTATAAAATTATGATTAATGAGGCTCAGTTGCTCCTGGTCTCGTCGGCGCTCTCTCCCTTACCCTAATTATGCACTGCTCCAGAGAATGATGTAATCACTGTTGTCTCCCTGACAGGCAGAAGTAATCAATCAATCCCCAGCTGCTCTACTATGAGTCATCCTGCTCAGCTTAATTATCCCTGTCTGACCCCAATTTGTTGGCTTTTTGTTGTTGTCCATACCGTCTCTTGATGATTGACCACAATGTCTCATGGGATTAAGATCTGGGGGTTCCAGGCCATGGACCAAAAGTTTTTGTTCCCTGACCTTTGGTATCACCTTTGCTTTATGGCAAGGTGCCCCATCAGGCTGGAAAAGGCATTGTTGATCACCAAACTGCTCTTCGTGTAACGGTTGGGAGAAGTTGCTCATGGAGGACATTCTGGTACCACATTCTTTATTCCTGGATGTGAGAGAGCCGATTCCCTTGGCTGAGAAGCACACCCCCACATGAATGGTTGCAGGATGCTTTACAGTTGGCATGAGACAAGATGGTGGTATCACTCACCTTGTCTTCTGCCAAACAAGCTGTTTTCCAGATGTTCCAACAATTGGAATGGGGATCATCAGAGAAAATGACTTTACCCCAGTCCTCAGCAGTCCTCTCACTGTACCATTTGCAGAATATCAGCTGTTCCTGATGTTTTTTTCTGGAGAGAAGTGGATTCTTTCCCTGCCCTCCTTGACCACACTTGTTCCAAGAGTTTTCCGCCTGCAGTGCATGCACTCACCACACCTGCCTGCTGCCATTCCTGAGCAAGCTCTGCACTGGCTGGTAGTCCGATACCAAAGCGGAAACACTTTTAAGAGATATGGTCCTGGCGCTTGCTGGTCCTCTTTTGGGCCCCTTGATCCTTTTTGGCAACAATGGAACCTCTCTCCTTGAAATCCTTGATGATGCGTAAGATTGTTGTACTGAGGTGCAATCTTTTTAGCTGCGATACTCTTTCCCTTTAGGCCAGTTGTGCAGTGCAATGATGTACTGCACGTGTTTCTTTGAGATAACCATGGTTAACAGAAGAGAAACAATGATGCCAAGCACCACGCTCCTCCTTTTAAAGTGTCCATGGTGTGATTCCTACTTAATCTGACAGATTGATCTCGCACCCTGGTCCTCAATCAACACCACCTCATGTTGAATGGAGCAATCCCTTAAACTTTTAATGCAGACCTGCCAATGCAGTTGAATGTGTTTGGGGGAAAATGTTAAATTCTAGCAATATTGACTTTGCATTAATTGCTGTTAAGCTGATCACTCTTTATAACATTCTGGAGTATATGCAAATTGCATATAAAACCTGATGCAGTAGATTTGGTAAAAATTAACATTTGGTATCATTCTTCAAAACTTTGGCCATACTGTATGTGCTTATGAAAGGCAGCAACATGCAAGGATTAGCCACAAAGCTTAATTGCAGACACCTTTAATAGCTTTACAGCTTATCATGTAGCCTAGGGCTAAAGTATAGTAATTACCAACACATCCAGAATCTATTTGTAACTAAGATTCTGTAGTCGATGTTTGCTAAGCCGGTTCTTAGCACACTCGTCTTACAGAAGATCTTTAGTTACAAATAGACTTCTGGATGACTTCTGGATGACTTCATAGTAAAAGCCAATAGGCATCTCCAAAATACAATAGTCACCTCAATATACAAAAGCATACCTATATGTGACCAAAAATAATTATATATTTTTTTATTAACCTACTATATTAGTTTGAGGTATTTCTATACTGTCTTTTTATGGTATATTATTTATATTGTTTTTATGTGGCTAGGGCTACCTATACCATGGTGTTCATTTTATATGGTTTGGTGTGTTACTTTTAACATATTTATATTGTATCTATAAATGTATATTTCCTCCTGAAGTAGTTGCCGTGTGGTATTTTGTTTTTTACTTCTGGGATACAATATCCATCTATTGTGATGCGTGTTTATATCCCAATCCTATGTGCCATTTGCATTGATATCACAAGGTTTATTATCCTTAGCCTATTAATCACAAAAGTGTTAACCTTGTATCATGATGCTGTGTTTATTATCCCCACTCTTGGACTGCATTATGGTCCCTAGATATTAGCTATGATTTATGATTACTATGTTTATTATTATTTGTTCTGTATCTATTATTTCCATACTGTACCAGTCTAAAAAGAGTAACGTTTTTCTTCCTCAGTGTTCATTTTCTATGTGTGAGATTGTTGTTCATATTTTTGCATGATTATTCTTGATTTGTATGTAAATCGGCATTCTGATATCATTTGTAATTGTATGCAATACTCTCTGTATGCTCCAAATTTATACATGTGCAGTGATATCACCAAGTTTAACCCTGTTTTGCCACATTGCAAGTATAAATTACTATTTTTTCTCAAGCTTCACCTGCAACATACAGAGCGAACATCTATAATTCAATGTCAACTGAGCCCCCCGTCACACTGCACTTTCTCACCATTGGGTGAGAATAAACACCTAGCCTTTTCGAAGTGCTGTTTCGTCTCCTTTTTTTCTTCATTGTTTGCTTACCTTGAGTCCGGTCACGGGGCTTGCACCCACACTGGGACTCTAGTCCCCTCCTCACAGTGCTGCTCTACCTTCACAGTTGTATTTAACGGGCATACAACTATATGCATCCCTGTCTCCATGACTTGCCTGTCCCCACACTGGTCTCTAGTCCCCCCTCCTTACAGTGGCTCTCTACCTTCACAGTTGTATTTACCGGGCATACACATATAATGTCATCCCTGTCCCATGACTTTGCCCGTCCCCAGGCCCGCACTTACCCTCAACGATTCGTCTCCGGTCCCGACTAGGTCGCGCAAGTGACCCGCTCACTGTTGATTGGCGCTGGCCACTTCTCGCGTCTGCTATTAATCTGGCCGCCTCCCCACGCCGGATCTTCAGCCATTCCCTGTGAAGTGAACCACCCTCCTGCGTCCAGTGTTCCTGAGTGTTCCCGTGTTCCTTGTGTTCTTTCTGTGTTCCAGTTCCTGCTCCTGTGTTCCCAGTGTTCCTGTTCCTGTCCCCGGTTTCCTGCCATGAGTTCCAGTGTTTCTTTCAGCGCTGTTCCCCCCCCCCGCTGTCTACCCGGGCTTGAACTGTGTCCTGCATTACACCTTGGCTGCCACCACGGCTTGTCGCACTCTGAAACAACCTGGTGGCGCCCCCCGCCAGCAAGTTGGTGAGGACCAGGTGCCACTTAGACAAACTGTGTTCCCGTGATCTGCTTTTAAAAGATGTGTGTTCCTGTGACCCTGCTCTTTGTGTTCCCAGTTTTACTGTCACCCAAGCTCAGACGTGGTACTGCATACTAGCTTGGCTGCCACCCGCGGGCTAGTTTGCACCTGTGGAACGCCTGTGGCACCCCGCCGCAGCAAGGCCATCGCGCTTTTGCAAGCAAGCTTCAGAGAAACCATGTGCCACCTAGACTCCGGTCCCAGGTGTCGCCTAGTACCATCTCCATGGTGGTCCAGATTCCACAGACCTAGAACCCTGATAATCCCCCAGTAATCCCCCAGCCCCCAGTAATATATATATTATATTTATATATATTATATATATATAATATTAATAATATACAGCTCCCAGAAATACACATAATTACAAGCTCTCCAGTAATACATGTATTTACAGCTCCCATTAATTCATATATCCAGCTCCATTAATACATGTATATACAGCTCCCAGTAATACATATATACAGTCCCGTAACCCTATATACAGTCCCCAGTAATACACATATAACAGCCCCCAGCAAACATAAATATACATATTTATAAATATATGTATATAATATATATATAATATATACCATCATGTATATTGTGAGACACTGAAGGGGTTAACTGTGGAGGGGCGGTATGTTCCCCAGGTTTTGCTTCTATGCAAGGCCTTAGTGCTGAGGTGGGTTTGTCAAGCACCTTGGACACAGGTGATGGGTGCAGACTAATGAGCATGCATAAAATCACTCAGCAGAGTGAGTGTGTTTGCTCTCCTGTGGAAGGAGGCTGAGAGGACAAAGCCCGACCTCTGTGCCTGGAGCATGCCACGTGATCTTTGTATAGTGTGAGTTAGTGGACTTGTGTATAGTTAGCACCCTGACGGGTATGTTTTGTTTGTTTATTCAAATCCTGAATGTAAAGGCTGGTTATTTTTGCTGCAATAAACGCAGGCGAGACCTTTTGGACTGTACCTGGTTGTCACTGTCTGAACTGCATCACAAGCACCCCCCGCTACCACGTCTCTACCGGGCCAATCCTCCACAATATATTATATATATAGCTATCCTGGAATCCCTAAGGTATTATCTGGTAGGGCGGCAGTTTACACTAGTGACTGATCACTCTCCCTTAACCTGGATGAGTCAGGCCAAGGAGAGGAACGCCAGGGTCACAAGGTGGTTCCTTATGCTCCAGAATTTTAAATTCACGGTGGAACATCGAGCAGGAAAGCTGCATGGGAATGCCGATGCCCTATCCCGTACCCACTGTCTGATGGCCAAAAGTGTTCGTCCCCACAGGGTCAAACAGAGGGGGAGGGTATGTGAGACACTGAAGGGGTTAACTGTGGATGGGCGGTATGTTTCCCCTAGGTTTTGCTTCTATGCAAGGCCTTAGTGCTGAGGTGGGTTTGTCCAGCACCTTGGACACAGGTGATGGGAGCAGACTAATGAGCCTGCATAAAATCACTCAGCAGAGTTGTGTGTCTGGTCTCTCTGTGGAAGGAGGCTGAGAGGACACAGCCCTGACCTCTGTGCCTGGAGCAGCCACGTGATCTTTGTATAGTGTGAGTTAGTGGACTATTTGTATAGTTAGCACCCTGACGGGTAGGTTTTTGTTTGTTTATTCAAATACCTGAATGTAAAGGCTGGTTTATTTTTGCTGCAATAAACGCAGGCGAGACCTGTTGGACTGTACCATGGTGTCACTGTCTTGAACTGCATCACAGCACCCCGCTACCACGGTCTCTACCGGGCCAAATCTTCCACAATATATATATATATATATATTAGTACTGGAATTATAGCATGCTAAGCACCAATCGATATACAACACCCCCAAATTATTAATACAGACCCCCCCCCCACCAACATTTGGTTTACATGATGCAAAGTAATCTGTATCCTATAACTAATAAATATATAGCACCCCCTAATGAATATATATATACATAATAAATTTATTTTTATATATCCCTGCTCTCATATATTTAAAGGCCTCGTTATTCACCCCCCAATTAAATTATATACAGCTCCCATATACAGATCCCCTACAGCTTAAATAAAATCTTGCCCCACATATACAGTCCCCTCCCAGCTTTATATATATATATACAACCCCTCTGTAATATACATATATACAGCTCCCCCATACATGTCTATACAGCTCCAGCAGTAATACATGTATATACAGCCACCCCAGCAATACACATATATGTCTACCAACTGGCTGCTATTTCCAGTTTTCCACAGTTGTACATGTCATATAATTGCACCACTGTTATTTTGGAGATCCCTCCCTCTCTTCCTCTGTTATTTTGAAAATTCTGCTTTTGTTTTTGGAATAATCAATTTTCTGGTATAATAATCCCTGAATTTCAGCTGAGCAGACCATATTTGGTTTGCATATCTACTGTTCGTTTCCTTTCAATTTAAAGGTATTTTTTCACAATTGAATAAATACAGTGAGTACAGAAAGTATTTAGACCCCCATTTTTCACTCTTTGTTTCATTGCAGCCACATGTTAACATAAAAAAGTAATTTTTTTGCTCATTAAAGGAAACATACCACTTCAAAATGGTCATTTTGACCTAAACATACCTTTATCTTGGGGTATGTAAGCTGATGCTGGAGGTGGTCTTGTTAAGGCAAATAAATCTGCAGTTTCGGCAAAAAATCATTTTAACACTAATCAAATTAACCCATTCAGCGCACCTGTGCCCCTGACACAGAACGCTCGGCGCTTGGTCACTCCCTCCATCGCTCCCAAGAATCGGTGACGTCATACAGTCCATGCGCACTGTATCTTAATTTTGCACGTCCGTCCGCTTTGTATTGCAGCCACCCTCTAGCTGACATCAAACTTCCACCGGCAGGCACCAATCCCCCCCCCCCCCCCGGCCCCCCCCCCCCCCCTGCTCCAGACTCTATTGCCCCTGGCTCACCCCCCCTGCTCCTGGCTTACCACCCTCTGCTCCTGGCTCCCCCCTATGCTCCTGGTTCCCTCCACCCCTCTTCGCTCCTGGTTGCCCCCCTCCCCTCAGTTCCCGGCTCCCCCCCCTCTGCTCCCGGCTCTCCCCCTCCGCTCCCGGGTACCATACCCCCCACACCCCCTCCGCTCAGAGCCTATCCACACTCCACCTCCTGCCATCACATCCCCCCCCCCCCTGGAACCACCCACGCCAACCCGCCTGAGAAGACAAGTATATGTATTCTGCATATGGTGTGTGTATGTGTATATATATATATATATATATATATATACATATGTGTGTGTGTATTTGCTGTATGTATGTGCAGTGTGTGTATATGCTGTATGTATATGAAGTACTTGTGATATTTATCAGGACATTTTATACTACATGGCAGTATGCTCTATGCATTTTATACTACATGGCGGTATGCTCTATGCATTTTATATTAAATGGCGGTACGCTGTATGCATTGTGGGAGATTTGGCCCAGTAGAGACCGTGGTAGCGGGGTTAGGCCATCTGTCTGAGGATGATACACAGAGGTGCGGAGCTGTTTAACCTGCAGTAACTTACACATCTCCTTCATTACTCTAGACATGAATGGGGTACCCTGGTCAGTCAAGATTTCCTTGGGGAGGCCTGTGCGTGAGAATACCTGGAACAGCTCCCTAGCAATATTTTTGGAGGAGGTGTTCCTTAATGGAATCGCCTCGGGATACCGCGTAGCGTAGTCCAGGATAACCAGGATGTATTGGTGCCCCCTTGAGGATTTGACTATGGGGCCAACCAGATCCATTGCAATCCGTTCAAATGGCACCTCTATGATTGGTAGCGGGACCAAAGGACTCCTGAAGTGAGACACCGGGGCAGTAAGTTGACACTTAGGGCAGGTGCTACAATACCGGTTTACCTCCTCCCACACCCCGGGCCAGAAAAATCTCTGCAGGATCCTCTCCCGGGTCTTCTCAACACCTAAGTGCCCTCCCAGCACATGTTTGTGTGCCAACTCTAGCACCAGCCTACGGTGAGATTGGGGTACTACAAGTTGCTCAACCTCCTCTCCTCTTGCAGGTATTTAATAAAGTCCTCCATCTTGGCTTTATCCTACACTTTGCCTGCTGCTTTCACCCAGGCCATGCAATGTTGCAGGATGTAGCCAGCCTTTCAGGTGTGTGTCTTTTTTGAACTGCACGCAATCCGAAGCACCATATGTGGGAGATTTGGCCCAGTAGAGACCGTGGTAGCGGGGTGCTGTGATGCAGTTCACGACAGGGACACCAAAGTACAGTCCAAAACAGGTCTAGCCTGTGTTTATTTCAGCAGGAATCAAAATAAAACAGCCTTCACATTCAGGCATCAAAACAAAATAATATCCTACCCGTCAGGGTACTAACTAAACAATGGTTCTCTGACTCACCACTAAGAAAATCACTTGGCTGCTCCAGGCACAGAGGTCAGTGCTGTGTGCTCTCCAGCCTCCTTCCAGAGAGAGACAACATTCTGAGCACTGCTGAGCGGCTTTATTAGCCTGATTGGCTGTTCCCACCACCTGTGTCCAAGGTGCTGGACAACACAACCTCAGCACTAAGGCCTTGCATAGTAGCAAAACCTAGGGGAAACATACCGCCCATCCACAGTTAACCCCTTCAGTGTCTCACAGCATTTTATACTACATGGGGGCATGCTGTATGCATTTTATACTACCTGGTGGCATGCTCTATGCATTTTATACTACATGGTGGCATGCTCTATGCATTTTATGCTACATGGCAGTACTCCATATGCATTTTTTACTACATGGCGGTACTCTGTATGCATTTTTTACTACATGGTGGTACGCTATATGCATTTTATACTAGATGGTGTCACGCTGTATGCATTTTATACTACATGGTGTCACGCTGTATGCATTTTATAATACATGGTGGCACACTGTATGCATTTTATACTACATGGCAGTAGGCTCTATGCATTTTATACTACATGGCGGTATGCTCTATGCATTTGGCGGTACGCTGTATGCATTTTATACTACATGGGGGCATGCTGTATGCATTTTATACTACATGGTGGCATGCTCTATGCATTTTATACTACATGGTGGCATGCTCTATGCATTTTATGCTACATGGCAGTACTCCATATGCATTTTATACTACATGGCGGTACTCTGTATACATTTTTTACTACATGGTGGTACGCTATATGCATTTTATACTAGATGGTGTCACGCTGTATGCATTTTATACTACATGGTGTCACGCTGTATGCATTTTATAATACATGGTGGCACACTGTATGCATTTTATACCACATGGCACTACTCTGTATGCATTTTATACTAAATGGAGGCACGCTGTATACATTTTATATTAAATGGCGGTATGCTGTATGCATTTTATACTGCATGGTGGTATGCTGTATGTATTTTATACTACATGACGGGACACTCTATGCATTTTATACTACATGGTGGCATGCTGTATGCATTTTATACTAAATGGCGGTACTCTGTATGCACTTTATACTATATGTCAGCACGCTGTATGCATTTTATACTGCATGCCGGCATGCTGTATGCATTTTATACTACATGCCGGCACGCTGAATGTATTTTGCATTGCTTTATTTTCACACCAAACCAATATGAAGGATCTGGTCCTGAGACTCCCTCATATATTACACATATGGGGGGGGGGGGGCATCTCTCTATGGCTCGCCTCAGGCAGCAGATAGGATTGGTGCGCCCCTGCCTCTGCCATTCTTTCTTGCAGATCTTCTCCAGTTCCCTCAGGTTGGATGGTGAATGTTGATGGAGGCCATTTTCAGAGTTGCTCAATGGGGTTTAGATGAGGGCTCAGGCTGGGCCAGTCAATAGTGGTCACAGAGTTGATCTTGTGTATGGCTTGTGTATGTTGTTTAATTTATCACCTGTTTGGCGTTTTTACAGCTAAACCTTGTTTACAAACATTATTATGCACTTTACCCTGTGATATGCATGGTAGCTATCTTTTCTAAAATTTACTTATTGATACAATTGGGCACTGTGTCTTGTGCTTGTGACCTGCACGTATTTATTAGCACTATATTTGAGACACTTTTTTTGTCTTGCTGCCCCACAATCCGTTTTTAGTGGCATTCACCCCAATATTTGCCTAAATAATTTTTGTTTCATATGTTGTTCTGTTATATGTAATTAAATTTGTTTTTCCTCTGTGCTCATTTTGGTAATTGTTCTAAATAGAGAGAGTTCCTAAGCAATTTAGCGGGCACACTTACTATAATTTACTATCTACAATTGCTCATTCTTTTTATAGCTGTGTTTATAGGTCTTGGTTCCCATGATTGCTTAGTTTGGCTGGACGGCCAAATTATCCAGAGTTGTGATCTTCCCAAACTTCTTCCATTTAAAGGAAAACTACCACTTTGGTAGTCATAAAGTAAACTAAATATGCATACAGCTCAGGCTTTTCTTCTTTATAATGGGGCAAGTCTTCATTAGGTTTCCTTCGAGAGCTGGTGATGCCACGGCGGAGAACTCTCGGGCAGAGGGACTGGAAGGAGTGGATGCATCCAAGTCATTTTTTCAGTGATAGAGATATTTAAAGCCTAATGAAGATATGCCCATTATAAAGAAGAAATGCCTGAGCTATATGTATATATAGTTTACTTCATGACTAGTAGTTTTCCTTTAAGGATTATGGAGGCCACTGTGCTCTTAGGAACCCTGAGTGCTGCAGAAATACTTTTGTAAACTTGGCCAGATCAGTGCCTTGCCATAATTCTGTCTCTGAGCTCTTTGAGCAGTTCCTTAGAGATCATGATTCTCATTTGCATTGAGAGCTGTAAGGTCATATATAGACAATAATCAAGTCCAATCAGTTTAATTAAACACAGCTGGACTCCAGTGAAGGAGTAGAACTATTTCTAAGTGGATCAGAAGTAAATGGACAGCATGTAAGTTAAATATGAGTGTCACCGCAAAGGGTCTGAATACTTATGACCATGTGATATTTCAGTTTTTCTTCTTTAAAGAAGTTTTCCCATGAAAGAAAATTCTCAAATCTCAATCCCCTAGTGATGTTTACACAATAAAGATCATTTTTAACACCTTACTTTACAATTTTACTCAGTTTAATTACTGTTTTAGTTCTTATTACTCAGTGATGGTCAGTGTAAAATTCCAGGGTGTGGACAGAGACTCTCTAAGCAGACACATTATAATTACACATGTAGTTCTCTGTACTGAAAATGTGCTCAGATTATCAGGGTACAGGTTTATGTTCCTTATTTACCTTCTGAACATTGTATTAGTATCTGACACATAGAAAGAGAGATGAGACAGATCAAAGATGAGATGATGAAATACATGACATGCATATTAGACACAATGACACACTGTCAGCACTGTTACATATCTGGTCTGCCACAACACACTCAGATCTGCTGTGCCTCCCTCCCCTTCCGCAGGTTACAGAACTCATCTGCCTGTAGCTTGCAGCTTTTCTCTCCTCATGATTTGATGTGTTGCCGGGAGGAAGTCAGAGTCTCTAGAGCCAGAGTGCAGCTCAGCTCATGTAGCGTCAGACAGGAGAGCAAGTTAGCTTCCTTGATCCTAAGTCAGAAGATCCAGGGGCGGAAACCAGGGCCAACTGAAATTGTGTACACAAGGACTGATAGAGACATGTTGGACTTATATCTGTGAAATGCTGTATTTTAGTTAATAGCAGTGAATTAGAGAATGTGTTATTTTGTTATCCTGAGTATATTTTAAAAAATCGTCTTTGTGGTTATACCCCTTTAATAAATTTACAAAAATATCTACATTTCTGTTTTTTCTGTCAAGATGGGGTGTAGAGTTTACATTAATGAACAGAAAAATAACTTTTAGGATCTTACCAACTGGCTGCAATAAAACAAAGAGTGAATTTTAAAGGGGTCTGAAAACTTTCCGTAGCCACACTATATCTAGGTGGCAAATTGATTAAATGTGAAGGTCCAAATGGGAATATCCCTTTAAGGTCAGATGATCATCATCAAAGATTTCTGGAATGCCTCTTTAATGACTGAATTCAGATGTTTGTGTTTTATCACCACCGTGGCCCATTTCCCCACCCTGACCCATTATGTGGGCAATTGACCAACTTATTAAACTTTATGAGTCCGGGGAATCAAGAACAGCAGTATATAAATATAATTTAGAAAATAAGGATAAACCAATTTTCCTAGATAGACATACATAATAATTTGTTGCTCTTTTATATTTCAATAGATCTGTGGATCAAACTTTGTACGATTTTGTTTTGCAGTGGTCTTTCCGTGACTATGTGACGTTTCATCTCTGCCAGTTTCATACTAAAGCTACAAGACTCTAATGGCAGACTGGCATCACATTTTGAACCTGCTCCTCCTAAAGTTTTTGTCCATTAACATCAATTGTTTTGGGAATTTTAAGTTTTTACGGAACACTGAAAAGCAATTTGCACGCATGTTATTTAAACCGAGGGGAGATGTTCA
Source organism: Engystomops pustulosus (assembly GCA_019512145.1). NCBI lineage: Eukaryota > Metazoa > Chordata > Amphibia > Anura > Leptodactylidae > Engystomops > Engystomops pustulosus. The sequence continues at coordinate 69,747,151 of CM033644.1, forward strand.
GTAAATTAACGTCTCCTTAATTGGTAACATATCATAAATACTTGATATTTGAGAATGAGACTCTTGTTCTGAAGTCCGCTCTGATTGGCTAAGGCCTGAGTCGTGATAGAGATTTTACACTTGAGCACATTAATTTGAAGCTCATGGTTGTCTGTGTCAGATCACGGCATGGCAAAAAGCCTGAGCTGCAGTGTTTCATTTTATAAAAAAGTAGGACAAGGAGATACTGTATACCAGAAATTAAATGAATTTTAAAAATCTGGGTGACACCTTAAAGGAAACCTACCTCCAAAATCAATCATCAAGGGTCACTTACTCATAGATCCAGGCAACATGAATATTGTAATCTTCTTATAATTGTTATCCATGGCCTCCTTTCTTCTTAAAATCAACTTTTAAAATGATGCTAATGATGAGAAGAGCAGGTCTCCTCTTCCCCAGCACTTCCTGGGGCAGAGGGAGGCGAGAGAAAGCCCAGGTCCTGCATCACATAACCATCGACTAATTAAAAAAAAACCTGCTAGTAGGGAATCTGAACATATATTAGTAATTTTATAACTTGTAATATTACTAGTAATATTATTTGCTTGTGATAGTATATTGTGTTAAAAATATGTGTAAAAAGTCCTGAAGGCAGGCTTTTTCATCTGGTAAAATAATGGAATCCCAATGGAAGCTCATACAACCCCCCTTTAGAGTGGTCTTTTTGCTTTTCCAATAATGGAGCAGAACAAGGGAATCTCAGGTGAATGTTTTAGTTTGTTCAGTTTTACTGTTTTAGCAAGCAGCCAGTCACTCCCTACTAGGCTTGTGATATACTCACTTATCACTAGAGCCAGGTTATAAATGTGTACATAGATCACTATTGCTCCACAGGGGCAATGGGATATACAGAGCGGTGTTGAGCAGTTTTGAGTGGAATTTAGATATCTGTGGCCATACACTTTTGGCTATTGGGCTACTTACGCACAACAATAGTCCATGGATCGTTGTTTTCATTCCATGTGTCCGGACACAGAGACAGAGATGGGGCTGGGACCTGCTCTTTCTTTTGCGTATCAGACAGTCAGCTCATGCACTGCGTATTCACGGCCATGTGCATGAGCAGTGAATGAGGACGTGTGGTAGCTGTTAAAAAAACAGCTAGCCCACTTTATAAATTCTAGAACGTGTGGAGGTAGCCTTACACCAACTATATTAGCAGATATCTGTCTGTAATACTATCCATTTGTTTACAACTGATTATTTGGTTACATAAGGTTAGATTAACACGGCCTCTTGGGGGGGATGCATATGTGGCTGCAAATTCGCATCCGAATACACGTCCCCATAGATGGCAAAGGGCCCCACAACAACTGACTTCTATGTGTATGAATTTATAGATATATGATTTTTATTGATATTGTTTTATGCATATAATTATACTTGAAGAGATTACATTTTAGATGGAATCCGTCACTGCAATTTACCTTCCTATACTGTTTTGTTATGTAGGGATATGTCCACTTATGCCACCCATAACTTTGTTGATTTGCTTTAGAAATTTCCAGAGCACCTCACAGGTTGAGGATCCACAATTTGCTGGACTTGATGTAGGGCTGGATGAGTGATGTAGCTGGAAGGGGAAGAATGAGAGAAGGTTCTAGCCAGCTGCACTGGCATTATTATTACACTATAACATTATCACTATAACATTATTATTACTGTGGAGTGGGAGCCCTGAATTGCCCTGATACTGACCCCAAAGTACTCATTTGCATATTTCTAATGTACACTTTTGGCATGGAAGGAGAAGCTCGAAAACAAACACAAGTTCAGGTAGGTAAACTATAGAATAAAACACAATGGAAAAGAGCCATCTATATGCATTGTAATATACAATACTTTTATTAATCCCTTGACATTCAGCCCACATAAATTAACATGTATTTAACAACTAAGACTGTAATATAGAAGTAGTAAAAACGTATCCCATCAGAAAATAGCGTATCTGGAGTTTTTCCAATTCTACCACATTAGGATTTTTTTAGCTTTCCAGTACATGGCACAGACTATTACATTTTGTCACTAGAAAGTAAAATTTGCCCCATAGATAACAAGCCCTCATACAGCTCTGTATATGGAAACATCAAAAAGATATGGATTGTGGAAAGGGGGAATTAAAAAAAACTAAATGGGAACCCCCCAAAACTTGAAGAGGTTAATTGCCGTTTTTCTTATGGCAAATTATATTATTTAACAATCTTTTTCCCAGTTCTATTTATGGATGGACAAACTATCTTTTCTATTTTCATTAAAAATGGATACCTGGCATTCCTTCATTTTACCATTCAAATATATTAAAAAATATATCCAATATGAGCTCCATTTAGAGCAGAAGTATGTATCGTTTTAGCAATTCAAACCACCTAAGGAAAAAAAAATCTTTTTTTTTTTTTAAATCTCAAATTTAATTATAATTAATCCATAAGATTGACAAAAAAACAAACATCACAAACATCACAAACATTTTAAATGATTAAATGATTGTGCATATACCAGGAAATGTACAAAAGCTTAGTTCACAGAAGCATAAAAAACAGGGACCTAATTACAGTGGTAGCAGCCATAGCCGCCACTATGGAGCCCACAGTGTGATGGGGTCCCCAGAATCTGGGGTATTGGGTGTATGCTGTATGTGTGTGTGGTGTGTAAATAATGTATGTGTGTGTGTATATGCTCTATGTCTGTATATGGTATTCTATGTATGTGTGTATTGGCTTTATGTGTGTCTAATATTTGATATGTATATGCTTCATGGGTGTATATGATTATGTATGTATAATTATAATAATTCTTTATTTATATAGCGAACACAGATTAAGCAGCGCTGCACAGAGCTTGCTAAATCAGTTCCTGTCCCCAATGGGGCTCACAATCTAATCAGCCTACCAGTATGGGAGGAAACTGGGTTTATATGCAGTATGTACGACAGTATATGTGGTGCATATACTGTATGTATGTTTATGCTGTATATCTATATATTGTATATACAAGTATATTAACCCTTACAGGACTCAGCCCTTTTTCGTTTTTGCGCTTCAGTGTTTTATGCCCCTCTTTCCAAATGCAGTAACTTTTTTTATTTTTATGTTTACAGATATGTGTAAGCGCTTGTTATCTGCGGGACAAATTGTACTTTTTAGTGGCAACATTCCAACTATGGGGAAATTGACAAAACACACATTTACCACGTTTCCTCTTCTTTATGCTTTGGGTTGATATGATCACAGGGATACCAAATTTATATAGGTTTAATTATTATTATTAATATTAATTATTATAGTTTTAAAAAAATCGTAATCTTTTGTACAAAAAAATCTTTGCTATTTTGCTAAATTCTGAGGCCAATACATTTTTCACACTTTGTTGTACGGACCTATGCAAGGTGTCATTTTTTGTGGTACATGCTGGCGTATTAACTTTTGGGACCTATATGACTGTTTGATCACTTATTCATAGATGGAAAAATGGCGAAAAAGTGATAATTCTTTTTTATATTATGAAAGAACAGGGATTTTGGGACGTGGAGATAGCTAATATGTTTATGATTTTTCATTATTATTTCTTTTTATGTGTGTTCTAGGGAAAGGAGGGTGATTAAATGATGATGTGATGGGGGGGAAGGGGCGGTCGTCCGACCATCCAAAATGGGGGCGGCTATAGGCAGCAATGTTAGGTTCTGTGGTTGGGTTTGACCACAGCACTTTACAGATTGACTGAAGCGATCAGAGTCAGCCCCAACCATAGCAGTAACAGACAGGTGTTAGCTGTCTTATACAACTGGCACCCGCTGTGTATGGGGAGAACTCAGCCTGTGAGCTCTCTCCATACAACCCCCAAAACCAGGACGTAGTGGTACATCCTGGTGCACAAAGGGCTTAATGTGTGTTTATATGATAATATATATAGGTTTTAAGGGGAGCCTAATTCAGAAACCTGCTATTGGGCCCAGCCTCTCCTAGGTACGCCCCTCATAAAAAGTAACTGTTGTTATTAAAGCTATGCAAAGTAAAAGAAAGATGTGTCATTTCTACCGCACAGTGAAGATCTTAAGAAAACCAGGAACAAAATGAAGCAAATGCATTTGGAATTTTATTTCCAGCCTTCCAGTTCACTGTATGGAATATTAAATGGTGCAACTAAAAAAAAAAATTGTTCAGCTGAGAACAAGCCTGCATATAAATTGGAAAATGCAAAAATAAAAAATTTATGGCTTTAGGGTTGTGGAGAATAAAAAAATGCAAAAACTGAAAAAGGTTGAGTCATTAAAAGGTTAAATAAGTGTTTCATATTTCAGATGTAATTTAAGGGGTTGGCCACTTTACCTCATGTTTTTGTAATGTGTGTGTAAGTGTGTGGGGCAGGATATTAGGTAATTTACCAATATACATCTATTAATAGTTCTGCATCGCTTTCTTGAGATGTAAAGTGAAGCCTCCTGTCTTTTACCTCATCGGCCAGAGATGCATGTACATAAAATGGCTGCAGATAGAGGGTCATATGATTTCTATCTGCCCATGAACAATCGCCAGTTAAAAATCATATGACTCTCCATCTTCAAAAGACCAGAGACTTCACTTTACATATAGCCGGACTTTTAATAGATGTATATTGATAAATTACCTAAAATCCTGCTTCCTACACATACACACAGATTACAAACACATGAGGTAAAGTGTCCAAATCTTTTAAGGTGGTTGGATTTCATGGCTTAAACAAAGAACCTGAAGGGGGGAGAAGGGGTTCCCTGCATTATATATACAGGCGGTCCCCTACTTAAGAACACCCGACTTACAGACAACCCCTAGCTACAAACGGACCCCTGGAATTTGGTAATTTACTAAACTTTAGTCCTAGGCTACAATAAACAGCTGTAACAGTTATGAATGATGTCTGTAATGAAGCTTTAGTGTTAATCCTGGTTCTTATGGCAGTCCAACATTTTTAAAATTCAATTGTCACAGAGACCCAAAAAATTGTGGCTGGGTTTACAATTATAAAGTATACAGTTCCGACTTACATACAAATTCAACTTAAGAACAAACCTACAGACCCTATCTTGTACGTAACCTGGGGACTGCCTGTAATAAGATATGAAGCTTCCAGTGCTGTCCCCCGCTGCAACATTCGGTCCTTGTAATCCAGCCACCAAATAGTCTGGGACTCACAGATGGAGCATGTTAGCGTGTTGTAAGACAGCTATATATTCTGCAAGCTTCTTCATATTTGACTACTCTAAAATAGACTAGTCTGGCTTCATGAAAGTTTACCTGGTGATTGTATTCTATATAAAATTATGTGTAAGTTATTTATACATAATTGATAACAGAAATCATTAATGCTAAAGAAAGATGTCTGCATTCTCCTGAACAGTAGGATATCCAGCTTATGTTTTATTACTCATTATGAACACTCAGCCCCTGCCTCTCCTGCCCCCATCATCCCTCAGCCACATCTCTGGGATACATGCTCCACTGCATCCGTCACAGTCTGTAGATGTTACAGCACAGACTAGGCACTCAGCTCCTCACGTAACATCTTAATGTATGCTCAGCAGCAGCGCTGTCTTGTGAATAGTGCAAAGGCACTTTATTGCTTTGTGGCTATAAATGTATTATTCTTTTAGCATCGGATAGTATTACTTCATGGTTTATGTATCATTCTGTCATAATAGAAAACAATTCTCTTATCACGACTTGATGATGTTATCTCACAAAGTAAGATTTTAGAAGACAAATTAATTTTTTTATTAGGCAGCAAATATTTATTTTAAATACGTTTACATGACGTTTAATTTAAATACGTTTAAAGACGTTTACATGACAGCAAAATAATCAGAAGTTGTAATACCTAATGCCTGCCTGTCCTGTCCAAAACATCTTAAAGGCATAGAATAATAATAATAATTCCTTTATTTATATAGCGCACACAGATTACGCAGCGCTGCAAAGAATTGGTCCCTGTCTCCAATGATGCTCACAATCTAATCAATCTACCAGTATGTTTTGGAGTGTGGGAGGAAACTGCAGGACCCGGAGGAAACCCACACAAACACAGGGAGAATATACAAACTCTTTGCAGATGTTGACCCTGGGACCTGAACCCATGGAAGACAAACTCTTTTACTTACCCTGTTATGGCTTTGGAAACCCCTTAATGAAACACAACAGACATCTGCGGCATAAAAGTGACTCTCACTCAGGGCCATCCATACAAAATATAGATGTCCATATCTTTCCACCAGATCAACAGGGGCTTAGAGAACTGGTTTCCATTTGTAAAAAGGTAGTCTTTCAATAAACTGTGTTGCAGAAGTTTCAAATGGTTAATGTGGGTAGAATGGTAAAACATTCTACCACCCAAAGAATGTTTTATAAAGAGACTCTTCATTTGATTATATGATCAATACTAGAAGTGTCTGAATGACACAAGTGTCTGCCAGTCTTTGTTCATTTAACAGCATGGAGGATATAGCTAAAATCCAGTGCAGTACATACTATCACATTGAGGTCAGTGATTGGCTGGAGTGGTCACATAGATTTCTTTATGAAATATAAAATAGTTAACATTTTCTTCAACAATATAGCATTTTTTACAATTTGTTTCATTTTTTACTCTCTTGCGTAACATCTTGATCATCTCTTCATAGGACCTACAAACAAAATATTTATTCTTGAACAGGACATGTCTGTCCTCTATTTGCTACAAAAGTGGCAGTTTTCTCACCTTTTATAAGAAAAGCCCATCTATCACATACATTCTTTTACCATCATGGTTTATTGTGCAGTCTGAAACCTAGTGAGACTACATATCCTCGCTTCCAGCTATTCAGTTGCTGGGAGCTCATGCACTAATGTACACTCGCAGCTATGAAGACCATGAACATGCAGATTTAAATGAAAAGCCTCTAGGCAGGACTGTGATCCTATCAATTCTGAGGTGGATGTGGAATTAAAGGCAACTTTCCAAATGTACAAAACCTCTGCTGAAACACGACAAGCACTCTAAAATAGTTTAAGGTGACCAGCACCCATCAAAGAAACAAAGGTCCACTCTACATGGAATTCTGTAGTAACAACACCAATAACCAAAACTATATGCTCCCATAGAGTTGATGGGAATAAACTTTAAGGAATCATTTATTTATAGTGATTTTTTTTCTTTTCATAATTTATTTTCTTTCCTGATCACTTAGTTTTTTTTCACATATTTGTTAGATGTAACTTAATCATGTGATAAATGTATTCTTGCTGGGGTTAACCCATTTCATTTTTGAAAAATTGTAGATTGTTTTGTAGTACCTTTTACCCTATATCAGTGATGGTGAACCTTTTAGAGACTGAGTGCCCAAACTACAACCAAAATCCACTTGTTTACCGTGAAGTGCCAACGTGGCATTTTAAGCATTAACTTATTGCAACGTGTTCTTCCACATCTTTCAATTGTATCGGCCACCTAATGCCACTAATACAGTTGAAAGAAAGAGGGCAAATAGCTTCTCTTCAGGGTCTCTCTGTACAGGAAGAATGGTGGGTCTAGCAGGATGACCTCCGTAGATAATGCAGTTCTGTCAACACCTTCTCACTTTTCCCGCAGTTCCAAACAGTCAATGAATTGTTGCTTTAAAATAGCGCTGATTGTAGCACCTCTTAAGTTGCCTGGGACACCAGGAAGATTTGGTGGATTTGGTCCTGTTTGGTGAACTCTGTCCTGCAGTGATGGCCTGAGTGCCCACAGAAAGGGCTCTGAGTGCTACCTCCGGCACCAATGCCATAGCTCGCCAACACTGCCCTATATGTTCTAAACCATTCCACTTCTCATCTGTATTGATATTTAATACTGTTGTTATGAAGATGTTTCACCAATAAAGACACTGATGTCTTGATCACTGGGAATCTGACTGGTATGATATGTACTCCATTTCCCAAACAGCCTCACAAACCTTAGTGGTAAGGCACAACTGGCCAACTGGTAACAGGCTCAGTTACAGATTCAGGGTATTGAGTCAGGCTGGATTCAGGTTCAGGTACAAGTTTAGTGTTTGCGATCAAGCAGGTTTGGGGTTCCCAATCAAGTTGGGCTTCAGGGTACCGGATCTGGCTTGATACAGGCTCAGGTAAAAGACAAACAGACAGTAGTACTGCAAATCTGGAGAAAGTATAACCAGCCCTGAGTGAGCTGAGGATGGGATATTAAAGGCACTCCTAGACTTCAGGCTCCCAGCTGACCGGCTAGACCAATCAACCCACACCTGAAAACCCCCAGCTCAGACGCAAAAAGAAAACCAGACAGTTTTACACAAAATACACAACTCTGCCTGGCAGTTGTCACAGCTCCAGCAGAACAGCCCTAGGTGTGGTTAACAAGCACATAACACTGCAGGCAGAAGCCATTCACTGGGTTCTGACAGGTGCTAAGACAACTTCCAGGCCCTGTCCTCTCTATTGCTGGAGTCCTAGCAATCCGACACTTACTCCCCTATCTTGTTGCAGGTGATAATTGTCTTTAGGAGTAAAATCACTTTCAAACTTCGTCTCATTAGACCAAAGAATCTTATTTCTCGTAGTCTGGGAATCCTTCAAGTTTTTTTTCGCAGTCTGTATGTAACTTTCAAATGTCTTTTGTCGGCAACACTCTCTCAGTGGAGGGCTATAGTGATAGTTGATTTTGTGGAGCTTTCTCCCATCTCCCAACTACATCTCAGCCACAGTGATCTTTGGGTTGATCTTCTTTACCTCTCTAACCAAGGCTCTTCTCCTACAATTGCTAAATTTGGATGGATGGCCAGGTCGAGGAAGAGTTGTGGTCATCCAAAACTTCTTCCATTTAAGGATTATGGATGTCACTGTGCTCTTAGGGACCTTGAGTGCTGCAGAAATTCTTTTGTATTCTTCAATGAAGTAGTAGAACCATTTCAAGGAGGATCAGAAGGAAATGGACAGCATGTGAGTTAAATTGGAGTATCACAGCAAAGGGTTTGAATACTTATGATCATGTAATATTTCACTTTTTCTTGTTTAATAAATTAGCAAAAATATCTACATTTCTGTTTTTTTCTGTTAAGATGGGGTGCAGCATGTACATTAATGAGCAAAAAAAATTTACTTTTTTGATCTTACGAACTTTACGAATTGGCTGCAATGAAGCAAAGAGTGAAAAATTGAAAGGGGTCTGAGTACTTTCCAATCCCACTGCACATAAGTTGATAGTAGTTGCATTTGCAAGTAAGCCATAGTTTCTAATGGAGTCATGTTGTTCACATGGCATTGTCACTGTCACTATGCCACCAGCATATTACACAGATAAGTGAAGCCTGGCAGCGTATCTTAGCCTTTTAAGGAAGCACAGACCTTAGAATGCTGCTTGGTATCAGACTGTCACAGACACCAGTATGCTCTGTCCTGAGATAGTGGCTGGCTACAAATAACTGGTTTTATCTACTAGTCCTTTCCCTTCTTTTTCCTCTCAACTTTTTGTCAGAGTTTACCTTGCATCTGAGTAGTTCTTTATGTCTCTACTTTAAAATAGTCATTGGATGACTGTATTTATTCCTCAACCCCTTATAGTTTAATGTGAAAGTAACATAAATGCTGTAAACCTTCAGACACTGCTATGTAACATTTCAAGCACAAAATAAACATACACTTTCTTGGATTAAAATGTCCTAAATTTGTAAAACAAATGAATTGTTAAACATATTTAAGAGTTTTCTTTTAAATATATGTGTGAGGACTATTGCAGTAATACTTCTTATAATGCTCCAGGTATAATGGTAATTATATAGCAGTCTGTATGTAATGTTAGCATAGACATACTGGAGATAAGTGATATATACAGCTCATAGGTTTTGGCTGGAGTATGATGTGTCTTCTGTGATCTGTATATTTGTATTGAGCAGTAAGTGTATCCTATATAAGGTGAAATGCTATGGCAGTAAAATTTTTCCCTTTTGTATTGCACACACTGTCCCATAACTCTGACATTTAGACGTAGTTTATAAAGAACACAATGAACTGAGAAACTTGCGTTGGAAAATCTTTCAGCAGAAATGAATTTGGAAGTGTTTTGACAAGCAAGTGCCTATGATGTCTCCTCTATGCTGCTGCCGCACAGGCTGCTTCTCCTATTAAGGAATTGTGCTCATTCCCATGTGAAGTCACATATAAGTCATGGCTGGTGAATATGCAGCTCTCCAGCAGCACACGCTCATTGTACTGTACCTTGTAATGAAGCAGAGGGTTTATTTTGAAAGTTTACATGTCTCTGACAAGTTAAAAGTCTACACACATAACACAGACCCTAAATGTTAACTACGTCACAGATGAGGATAAGCAAATGAAATAGAATATTAAACCAATTTGATCGCTATCTTATACTAAAGGTTATTCTGCAATAAAAGTGCTATTTCTGTATTTATGATTTTTCTATTGTTCTATTGGTACATATTTATATAACATTCATTTTGCAGGTATATTCTTAAAGCTTCTCTTTTAGAGTTTTAGAGAAGAGGAGATTAATCAAGGCTACAGTGCCAGAAAACTGTTGAAGAAACCCTGTAATAATCTCAATTGGTAGCAAACCGCCAACAATTGTGATTATTTCCCCCATGTCCTTGTGAATTTGGAGGGGTGTGAGGCACGACTGTGGCAGAGTGGGTAGATGAGGGCAGGGGCATAACTACAGCCGTAGCAGCCATAGCAGCCACTATGGGGCCCACAATGTCAGGGGGCCCCGTCATCCGACCTGACACAATAAAGAATGGAGGATGTGCACCATTACATCTATATTGTACTGCACATTGTCCAGCATAATATGTATATAACATATACTGTGATGTATATATGCAGTATCTGTGATGTGTATAAGGTGTCTGTATAAACTATATGTGAGTATGTTGCATATGGCACTGTATGTATGTGTATATGCACATGAGTGTATTTATTTGTCATTGTAACTCGCATGTTTGAGTATACTAATATGTATATTTTTTAAGTGGGAAGGGGGGCCCCATCAGTAGCCTGCTAGGGGACCCTGTCTCTCCTAGTTACGCCACTGGGTGGGGGGCATGTTAGCCCCCTGCCTGTGTACTAGCTACAATAAGTGTCCATTCAAGCTGAATGGTCGCTAATTGATAGAGCCTGTCCCCCTATGAATTGTTTTGTGGATTCAGTTAAAACACTTGACTTACATATTGGTAATTTATTGTACTTTAGTCCTAGGCTACAATAAACAGCTCTAACAGTTATCAGAGATGCCTGTAATGAAGCTTTATTATAAATCCTGATTCTTATGACAACCCAACATTTTTAAAATTCAATTGTCACAGAGACCAAAAAAGTTCTGGCTGTGATTACAATGATAAAATATATAGTTCCGACTTACATACAAACTCAACTAATAACAAACCTACAGACCCTATCTTGTATGTAACCCGGGGACTGCCTGTACATCTGAAAGCCATGGCAGTTGATGATTGTGTTACATAGGACACAGGTAATCAGTCAGTAATCTGCTTTATAGCAGTGTTATACGGTTTTTATAGCAAATTACTGTGATTTAATTTAATACCCTACTTGTGCCCTTCAGCAATATAAGATTAGTGGAGCACATTTACAAACAAAAGTGCAAACTGCACTAAATTCAGTTTGCCCATGTAGTGTGCAGAGGGTACCAGATTTCTGGACCACATTTTTCATGAATCTGGCTCCCCCTGCATTGCCCCGACAGAGTGCACCAACTTTTTTGTGGTTCTCCTTTAAGATGGTGCGTGCAACATAATTCTGTCAGACTTTTCATGATAAATCTGGCGCACGGTCCGACTGAGAACCGGAACTCCACCTAATTTGTGTTGCATGATGCCTAGTAGAGCCACGCCGTCACAAAAGGGTCACGTGCGACACAAATGTGGGGCAGACTCTTCTTAAATACCTGTACAAGCAGTTTGCACTAAAAAGAATGTGTAGAGTCCTACAGAAAACTGGTGCAATGGCCTTACTATATGTGCCCCAGTATCTTTAATATTCAGAACCTCCTCCTCACATCTCCAGGACTTATATATTTTCATTGGTTACTCCTCTGCTTTATATAATCCGTTAGCTCATGATGTCATTATACCTTGCATGAGCATTCACTCCGTGTCTGTACATATAGACGACCACTGGTGATGGCTCATGCTGCATTATTTATTTATTCTGATCCCTTATAAAGAATGGTTTGACCATGGTACCCGCACGGTCACCTTCTGTGTCACCGCTTCTTAATCATAGATTTCCTGTAAACAGGGCCCTTATTCTTTGACCGTGTTATTTCTCTGTAATTTTTTTTAGTTTGTATATATACCCAATGATCTGCAAAGTGTTGCAGAATATGATAGCGCTATATAAATATACGGTAGATTTATAATTTTTTTAAGTTATGAAGTGAAAATCTACTGATAACCTCAAAATTGGGTAGAAGTGTCGATAGTCCTAATATTCCCTGTTTCCTTAACTTATTCCAAAAACAAACCGTGTAGGAAGTTGAAAGCTAAGGATTGTTTGATGATGTCCTCACACTGGAGAACCTTTTGTAATATGGTAACAATGACGTCATTGACTGCACTTCATCAATATTGTGGACCTCATAACTACAACCGTACAACTTATAGTATACCTTTTTATACAATATACTTTTTTAAATGATGACACATTCCAATAAGTTCTGGCATGCTGATTTTCCCAGCAGCAAGTGCTGTTATACTGCAAAAGAAACCAATCACTATCTGATAAGGCTATTTTCTGCTGTTTCTATCCTATAAATAACCATCATTCTAGATGCTACAAAGCTAGTTCACATCTCTCATTCTCAGTTTATCTTGTCTGACTTGTCTTGTGACCCCGGTAGGTTCAATTTTAGATTGCTTACTAACAAGCAATCAAATATACTATTTAGAACATTCAAGCCAACCTACAAGAATAGAACATTGATAAGGCACTAGAAAAGTTATCGTAACTGCGTATGGCTTTGCTGACAAAAGAAAACAAGAGATAGTGAGGCACATTTACTTACCCGTCAATGTCCCAATCTCCGATCTGGAATGTCCGACGATCATGCACTGTGCCGCGATTAACTTAGATTGTGCGCCTGATATCCTGCATGTATCACTCCCCGCTCAGGTCCACTGGAGTTCACCTTCTTCCTGCCGGTGTATGTAAGTGCATTGTCGTGCGACACAATTTAAAAGTTAACTTCCACGCTTAGTCTGAATCTGTCGGATCGTCCAGCGGACCAGCGCCCAGGTTTGTGTTGCATGAAAGCCGGCGCCGATGCGCCAAAATCCGATCGTGTGCAACACAATCCCCTTCTAAATCCCTGTCCCAGCGGCGCGATCCCCAAGAATTTCGGAAAACCTGACGGGAATGCGGCCGCAGGACCCTTAGTAAATAATCCCCAATGTCTTCTAGAAACATCTATTACTGTACTTCATCCTTAATAACAAAAGCATATCAGGTTATGCATTCTCTTCATGAGCAAACTAACACTGAATTCACACGACCGTCGGGGGACGTATATATACGGCCGTAAGCTTGCAGCTGTTCATACATCCCCCATAGACCGCAATGTTTCCCCTATAAAACTACCAGCCCCCTGTAAGCCGACATCTGGGACCAGAGTCTAAATAGCACTCGGTTTTCACCAGAGCCTGCTACAAAGCGGGTTGGACTTGCTGTGGCGTGGTTCCACCAGGCCATTCCACAGGCACAACTTTACCTGCAGCGGCGGCCAAGGCGAAGTACAGAATCGTGAGGCAGAAGCGTGGTCAGAGACAGGCAGAAGGTCAAGACAGGCAGCACAAGATCAGAGTCGGGACGTAGCGGAATGTCAGGACGGGCATCACAGGAGCAAGGTCAGGAACAGAATCCAGGTCATAGCGGGAAATCAGGATAATCGCACAGGGCATCTGGAAAGCTTTCTCTAAGGCTATGAGGCACAAGGATCTGGCAGGGGTCACAGGAAGGGGCTGGAATCTACCAGGGTAGGCAGCTGGTCAGTGCCAATCATCAGAGTTCTGGCCCTTTAAATTTTACAGAGCTAACGTTCGCACCCTATGAGATGGGAACACGCCCGCCAGAGCGGGAGCATCGCGGAGTCCACCGCTGGAGGCGAGAAAGGTGAGTTGCATGCTGGGGCACACAGAGGTACATGGGTGTGCCTGCGACCCGGGATATGGGTCGCAGGGGAACCCGTGACACCTCTGTAATACTCCAGGAATAGAAACTGTGGTCTATTGTTTATTGGTATACCACTGTATATTACTTGTAAGCCCACAACATTTTTGCCTATCTATGGAAAACAGGCACAGGGGACATCAATAGATCAAAAGATCCAGGGCACAAGCCCCAGATCTTTTGGCTGGAGCCCCGGATGTTGTCTGTTGGTTTGCTCCACTGTCATCTCTATTTGCATCCTCTGGTTGCTCCTAGAGATTATTACTGTAGTGGAGCATTGTGCCAAGCATTGTGCTCTACCACAGAGCCCATGCGGCAGTTCTGTGGAGTAGTGAGCTGTACTGGAGGCGCTGGCATCACTACATTGCGTCTCCAGCTCACTATAGCAGCCTAGAGCAGGAGGCATTGTGTAGTGACGTTACCGCATCCCGTCCTGCAGACAGAGGAGAATAGGACAATCACGAGTGAAGAGAGGTAATTATAAGAGTAGGGGGAGGCTATAAGTTATTATTATGTATGTTAGTTATATTATTATGTTTGGGACTGTTGGTGAGTGTGAGGAGGCTATGTGAGGTCTGGACTATCACTGAATGTGGGAATTAGAGTGTGGAGGGGGAAATTAGTGTGTGAGGGTGGGTTATTTTTGATTGTGGGGGTCTATTAGCAAGTGGAGGGCTATTACTGAGGGTAGGGGCTACTATGTAATGTGGGGTCTAACAGAAATGTGGCCATGCAGAGTTTTAGGAAATGAAGCTTCCTACAGGTGGGGATGGGACAGGGAGGTAAGTAATAGGTAATCATCTACCATAAGGTATTCTGATGGTAGATGTCATTTAAAGGGGATTTCATAGGGATTTTACCCACTGATACCTTAATATATTGTATTACATCATCTTGAAATAAGTAAAACTTTTTTAATGCTTATTTAACTAAATTAATGGGGAAAATATGTATAGAACCTTTTGCTGTAAAATACTAACATACTTGTGACCCATAGTACTTCTTTGTAAAGTTCCACTCTTTCCTGCAACTGAGTGTCCTGTATATTTCCTGCCTTCCATAAGTATTTATGAAGATACTAGAGCTGAGCAGTTTCCTTCAGCCCATCAGCATACACTGAATTGCGCAGGGTGCATGAGACCACTTGATTTTTTTCAAACATCTCCTCTAAAAATTCATCCACTGTAGAAAGCACACAGAATACTCATTTCCTGATCGGTAGTAGTCCCATCAATTGGACTTCTGTGATCATATACCTATCACCTATCCTGTGGCTAGGAAGATAAATGTCCATTGTGGCACAAAACTTTTTATTATGTTTAGAACACATAAAAGTTTTCCAAACAATTCCTAAGAAACTCCAAAATTAAAAATGTCCACAGTGGTAGATCCTACGATTACAACTGTGCGCTCTGTTAGAGCTAGCAATCCCCATGAAATTTGTTTAGAATTAATGTCTAAATAAGATTTAACTAAAACATTGAAATACGGTAAGCCTCAGAATAGCTAAGAAAGTTTAATTAATATTGAGTGCAAAAAGAAAAAGAAAGAAGCAGGGCACCCACTGGACAAGGTTTGGTTTTTGTGATCTAATGCGGTCCTCATGCCAATGTTTTAACAAATTTCAAATATTCATAAGCGTTCTCGGATGAGGACACCAGAGCACACTAACACGCTGTAAATATTTTATTGCAAGGCCTCGGGAAAAGCTGCAGCACGTGCACTCCTCAGTGCTGATTTTAAGAGATTTGGATAGGTCAGGCCCCAAATGTATGAGTGTTTGCAGTGTAGGGAGTGTGGGGTGCCTCTGAGAAAGCGGCTAAGTGCTTAACACCTTCACCTCTACATAGAGACTGTTCTGCAGATGTGAGAAAAATGTGGGTGCATTAAACAAGCATTTATTTTTTATACATAGCGTTAGGAGAAATAAAGTAATCTCATGAAGATAAAGTACATAGACAACTTGGGAAGTGCCAATGCAATATAGCACTGGTATCTCCTTCTTTAATCTTCTTTATCAGAGATGGCACCCCTTTTATAGGACGTATACATTAACTGCAACCCAAAATCCACTTTATTACAGTTGCAACATATTAATTTAAGCATTAACTTATTTCTAACTTATTGCTTCATGCTTTATTACAGCTTACAATGATATCAACATCTGAAAACACCAATACCATTAAAAAAGGAAAGGGAAATCCTGATAATGATTTGAGCAAGAATTGTGGGACCTAAAAGACACCTCTCCTCTCACCTCTTTCTCACATTTATTCTTTGGGTTGGGATAATCCCAGACTCCTGGGGATGGCCACCCCTCATAAGACCATGTGGGTCCACAATCCGAAGCAATGTGGTGGCACTTGCGTGCTGCCAGCAATTAAATGCCATGGGCAGCTTTGCCTGTAGCATTTAAGTGACTAATACCCATGATTGGTGAAAGCACATGCCATTTCCAAATGTAATGGACTGTATTACATGCTCAAGGGATGTCTAATTTAGATTTTGGGAAAACGCCCACCCACTTCTTTGATTGTTTGCATTCAATTGCAGGCAAATGTCATGTTGTTTTTCTTGCTTTCTGTGGGTACGGCACTTGACTTCCGGTGGTGGCGGGGCTTAAGACTGTGTTTTTAGTATTTAAAGTTTGTTAGGATACAATGTGTCAGCTATGACTAAGGATGGTTAACCCGCCCGAAACGCGTCAGCTGTTGCTGTTTGCCCACACAGTGGATGTTGCACTTTCATGCATAAATAAAGGACGTTAGATGCATTGCCTGGAGCCTGGCTGAGCCGTTATTTTCGTTCATTTGGATTCCTAACCCTGGCAGAGGGGAGGCCCGTGCCTCGCTCGGCGTGTCCTGAACGGGAGGTGAGCTGGTCTTCTTGCTTATACTTCATTTGATGCCAGCCAGTTTAGACATGGTGCAGTGAGTCAAATATGTGCACCGTGCCACATGCTATGCATGCCTATGAGCTATCTGCCAGTTTTGCTGTCATGATGCGGAAGTGTGCATGGGGCCTAACAGTGTAAAAAAAATTTCCATTACCTACACATACACTATATATACACCTACCTTATACATTTTTAAAACATAACCTAAACTTTTAATTTATCTGTTCATTAGATTGAATGTCACAGTTTCTTAAGTAGGAACCCAGTGGTCCAATGATTGGTTAATCCAACAAATGAGGTTTCCTTGATCACACTGGTATATTTTGTGACCATAGTCTTCAAATAGAGGAATTTGACTTACAGTTTACACTCCTGAGACTTTAACAGCTGACACTTGCTATTTACTTTAATACAGCAGGGATTAGGATGTGAGAAGGAACGCTTATAATATGAGGGTTTGGAGGATTTAACTTGCTAAACACTGCCTCCTTTTTTGGGAATAAATTTACAGTTTGATGTTATCTTGTGTCTGTAAGTCTAATGGTATTAATGTCTAAATCTGACCTGTTTTGACAGTAATCACCATGTGATGCCTGCATCAAGACTGCAAAGGAATAAAAATACAGACTGCCCCCTCCTTAAGAACACCCGACTTACAGAAGACCCCTAGTTACAAGCAGACCTCTAGATGTTGGAAATTTACTCTACATTAGCCTTAGTCTACAATAAACAGCTATAACAGTTATCAAAGGTGTCTGCAATTAAGCTTTATTGTCAATCCTGGTTCTGATGACAATCCAACATTTTTAGAATCAAATTGTCACAGAGACCAAAAAAATTTTGGCTGGGGTTACAATTATAAAATATGCAGTTCCAACTTACATACAAATTCAACTTAAAGGGCATCTACCACCACAATGAAGGATTGCAAACATAGCACACTGACATGCTTGTGTGTGCCCCCTTTGCCAGTATTAGCGCTTGTTTAAGCTTTCTATGCTCTGTTTTTTAATTATGCAAATGAGCCTGAGGGGCTCCAGGAAACCATAGATGTTGATGGAGCATGGAGCCCCTCATACTCATTTGCATAATGTTAAAAGTCTTTTTTTTAAGAAAAACAGAGCATAGAAAGCTTAAACTAGCGCAGATCCTGGCAGAGCCGGCACACACCAGTATGTCAATAGGGCAGATTTACTTACCCGGTCCATTCTCGATCCAGCGGCGCGTTCACTGCGCTGGATTCGGGTCCGGCCGGGATTCATTAAGGTAGTTCCTCCGCCGTCCACCAGGTGGCGCTGCTGCGCTGAAAAGCATCGGAACGCGCTGGAGTTCACCGAGCCGGGCTGAGTGAAGGTAAGTGCAAGTTTTTCCGAATCCGTCGGGTTTTCGTTCGGCCACGCCCCCCGATTTCCGTCGCGTGCATGCCAGCACCGATGCGCCACAATCCGATCGCGTCCGCCAAAATCTCGGGGCAATTCAGGGGAAATCGGCGCAAATCGGAAATATTCGGGTAACACGTCGGGAAAACGCGAATCGGGCCCTTAGTAAATGACCCCCACTGTGTTTTATTGACAATCCTCCATCCTGGTAGTAGATGTGCTTAAAAGGAAACCTACCACCACGGATCTACCTATTAAAGTAGGTGCCTCTTTTGTAGGTGAGGATAGCCCTTTTAAGGGCTAATCCTCATGTCCCCAGTATCTTTTTAAAACTTAAATTGTGGTAAAATTTAAGTTTCCTAAAGAGGCTACTGGGGCTTGGGGTAGCCGGAGCTGAGGCTACACGGCGAGGCTACTTCATGCCCCAGTAGCCTCTTGAGTTCCGCCCACCCTGTCATCCTCAGCGGGCAGCTTCTGGTAGCTGCGTGCAGTCGTCTGCGAAGCCGGGTTCTGCGATTGCACAGAACACAGTAAGTCCGCTGCGTGGTCTCGGCTCTGAAGCCGGAGCTACTGAGCATGCATAAAACCCAGTGTGCGAAACTACCAGGAGCTGTGGGCTGAAGATGTCAGGGTAGGCGGAATGCAAGAGGCTACTGGGGCGGGGAGTAGCAACGCCATGTATCCTCAGCTCTGTCTACTCCACGCCCCAGTAGCTTCTTTAGGAAATTTGAATATTGCCACAATTTAAGTTTTAAAAAGACACAGGGACGTGAGGATTAACCCTTAAAAGGGCTATCCTCACGTACAATAGAGGCACCTACCACCTGATCTACCTTAATAGGTAGATCCATAGTGGTACATTTCCTTTAAAGAACAAACGTACAGAATTTATCTTTTATGTAACCCGGAAACCGCCTGTGTATACCAGTTCCATTTAACTGCATACAGTAAGTTTTTAATTGTTAAGATCTTTTTTAATGGATTGTGCCATTGACAATTATTAGTACATAATGGTACATTCTTTTGGCTGTATTCTTCATGTTAATAGTTATAAGGGAAAACCTTTATGACCCTAATGCAAAATCTTTACTTAGGCCAAAATCAGATACCTTTATAAAACTTCTATCTTCTTATGTGGCAGGGTATCCTTTGGATACCCTCAGATTTCAAAGCAGAGTGGTGACTTATCGTTGTGCAATCTCTATAGCCATGTCCATAGCATGTTCTATGGTGTTAGTATTACAATATTGGATAATACACTGGCTTTTACGTGGATATTAATTCTGCACATGGTGGAAACTTTTTTACACAGAGCACTTACTCCCCTTCAAAACAAGTTATCCCCTAACCATACTACAGAAGCTAAGTTGTGGTTTGGTTTGGTTGTTGAATTTTGGATAATCTTAAGGCTATTATCCTAGTGTTGCAGGCAGTATTCAACCTTGAAGCAGAACTCCAGAATTATCTCAACCTTGACTATCATCTTGATTACCTATGTGCAGCACTGTCTTTGCTATACTCTTCAGGTTATTGGATCTGCTCTTGCTGTGTCACCTGACTGTGCTAATTTCTCTTATAATTTTGTCTACTTGTTTACAGATACAGGCAAAAAGATTGGAGGCTGCTGCTCCCTGCTCAAAGAGGAGGGAAGAGCCGAAGGTCATGTGACAGTGCTGTCTGTGTATGTATCAGAGCTGAGTGTGTTCAGTGCTTTGGATGCAAAAGTCTCCTTCAAAGAATAGTGAAGTAAAAGATCTCCCTTCTGCAGTATCAGTGCCTCTATTCCAGTCTGTGCCACTGCAGAACTTTCTCTCTTTCTATGCATCTCATGTTGTGTCATAGACTCCTCAGCACCCACTGCCCCACTTTCTACTCTCACAGTGCAGAGAAACTATTAACCCTTAGTGTTTAAACAGGACTATATACTTCATGTTACTGTGTCATTGCTAGTTTCTACTGCTTATTACATTCTTATCCGTGTTATCACAGCTGCCAGGCTAGTCACCATATATGTCTTGTATGTACAATATACAGTGTTTAGAGGATTTACATGTAGGAATCTCACTGAATTTGCTGCTAAATTACTGAATGAGAGAACACAAGGTATCATGGGAGCTGAGGGAAACCACAGCTTCTGGACAGATACAAGAAAAAGGTTATTCTCTGCCAATTCACTGCAGCTGAAGATTTTTAACAAGTAGCTGCAGAACAGAAAATGCCATAACTCTTTAAAGAAAAGGGAATTTATAACAATATTGGCATCGCTCTGTATGTTTTTGAAAGGGGGAATCACATTTTGGTAAAATTCATCAATAATTCAATAAGTTTTAAAGGAAATCTGCCATCAAAATCAAGCCATGGACAGTTCTTCAGAGATCCAGACACTGTGGATATGGAAATATTCTTATATTTGTTTTCAATGGCTTCCTTCCTTCTAAAATCAAGTTTTAAAATTATGTAAATGAGTCTGAGGGGCTGCCTTAGCCCCTCTGTGAACTGGCTTTACAGACTGTTTCTGCAAAAAACTCCCCCTCACCACACAAAAGAAAGTGCATCAGTCTGTAAAGCCATATCACAGAGGCTATGGTAGCCCTTGGGGCTTATTAGCATAATTTTAATAATTGATCTTAGAAGGAGAGATTCCATGGATAACAAATATAAGAAGATTACCGCAGTCATGGTGCCTGGATCTGATTTTGATGGTAGATTTCCTTTAAACCACCATTCAGGTATCTGGATTTAATTGCAATGAGGACTAAAAGTTGCTACTTTTCAGAGTGGTCCTGGTGTAGGTCAGGGAACACTGAAAACTGAATCCAGGGTCAATTGGGGAACCCGTGGATCACAGAATTGGTAGGGAAGCCGGTCGCACATGCTCCCTGCCATATAATGTGCATTTCTAGCAGCTCTCAGTCTAAAATGCCGGTTTTCTGCAGCTGCCCCCCTCTGTAGCCCCTCCCAGTGTTTCTTTTCTGTTGTCTGTCTATAAAAGAAGTGGCTACAGAAAAGGGGACATTATAATACCCCTTGTCTTTGGCCTTTTCACTTTGAGGAAAAACAATATACATACAGTACATACACGAGTATAAGCCGAGGTGCCTAATTATACCACAAAAAAAAATTATTGACTGGAGTATAAGCCTAGGGAGGGAAATGCAGCCACTACTCATTTATAAAATGTCCAGCAGCCTCCCTTCATTGTTAAGATGTTAACCACAGAGCCCCTCTTTAATGAAATGTCCACTGCAGAGCCCCCTTTTATTGTAATGTCCACTTCAGAGCCCCCCCCTTTAATGTAATGTCCACTGCAGAGCCCCCTTTTAAAAAAAGGTACACTTCAGAGCCCCCCTTTAATGTAATGTCCACTGCAGAGCACCACCTATATTTTTTCGTATATTTTGGTTGAAATGTTTTGCATTAATTTATAAAAAAAATGTAATTTAAATTCATCAAATCAGTCTAACCTTCTTAACATTAACTATATGTCTGCTTTATGTTGACATAAATCTTTTATGTTATTTTATTTTACTAGGATGTTAGGCGATCAGTAAGCAGCTCCTAGTGCATTTTTAAGGGTGACTTCATGTTCAATGGACAGCTTTTTTTGCAGGCCAGGGGGTATACACATAAGCAAAGTTCTGTCCATAAATGACAAAAGGTTATGTGATAAACAATACCCTAAATCAGGGGTCAGGAACCTTTTTGGCAGAGAGAGCCATGAATGCCACATATTTTTAAATGTTATTCCGTAAGAGCCGTACTATATGCACATGCCCCCCAGTAGATAGGTAGTCACAGTGTCACGGGTGCCTCTGCGATCTAGGTCTCAGATCGCAGGCACACACGTGCCCCTCTCCGTGGCAGCGCCCCTCTCTCCGAGCTCACTCAACCCACCACTTTCCGACTCCCGTCCCGGCTGGCCAGCACGCGCGCTGACACTCGCAGATTTAAAGGGCCAGTGCCCTGCTGATTGGCGCTGCCCACTTCCAGGGTTCCTATAAAGACCAGTGGCTACCAGATAGGTAGCCACAGCACATGCCCCCAAGTAGATAGGTAGCCACAGCTGTCTGAGAGCCAGATGCAGCCAACAAAAGAGCCACATCTGGCTCCCGAGCCATAGGTTCCCTACCCCTGCCCTAAATAGACAAGTTGTATTTAGTCAAACCAACTCTATACACAGATCTAACTTGACAAAGGTAATACTAAGCTGGCGAAAAATGGAGGAAATACCTTGGTCACATTGTACAGAAGACAAATTTAAATAATTAAATATTATTTGTAACCACCTTCACATGCTTTATTAAGACTCAGGTCTATACCAGATTTTTTCTTATGATCCTTCCAACATCTGTACAGGCAGTCCCCGGGTTACATACAAGATAGGGTCTGTAGGTTTGTTCTTAAGTTGAGTTTGTATGTAAGTCGGAACTGTATATTTTATCATTGTAATCCCAGCCAGAACTTTTTTGGTCTCTGTGACAATTGGATTTTAAAAATGTTGGGTTGTCATAAGAATCAATATTAACACTAAATCTTCATTACAGACATCTGTGATAACTGCTACAGCTGTTCATTGTAGCCTAGGACTAAAGTACAATAAATTACCAATATCCAGAGGTCCGTTTGTAACTAGGGGTCGTATGTAAGGCGAGTGTTCTTAAGTAGGGGACCGCCTGTATTGGGCTTGTTATGTGCAGTACAAATTGTATTTACTACTGACACTTTTAAATACCCTTTGCAATGTACTTGGAAGCAGGGCAGAAATGGCAGAAAAAAACAGTTGTGCCATTTTATGGGCTATACATGGCTTTCACTATGAGGTCAAAATTACATATCCCCTTTACTCTTTAGGTCAGCATGATCACAGAGTTTCCAAATTTAGTTTTGGGGGTTTTTTAATACGTTTAAAAAAATATTTTAAAACTTTGCAGAAAAAACTGTCCATGCATCGCCACATTATGACACCTTTAACTTTTTAATACTTTGGTGTGCACTGTTGAGTAAGATGTCATTTTTTGTAGGATGAGAAGTCTTCACTGATTTTTTAAAATTACTTTTTAAAACTTTTTAATGCTTAAAAGCATTTATCACACGGAATAATTATTGTTATATTTTTGGTAATGTAAGCATTTTGGGATCTGTAAATACCTAATATGTTTATGATTTTATTTGTTTATTTCTTTTTATATAGGTGTTTGAGTCCTAGTCCTAACTACTTATAGAATTACTGTATTGCAGCATATTGCGAATATACTGTTTCTCTACCACTGCTTCCCTATTACAGTCTGCCGGAAGCAGAATGTGCCTGCCTGGCAGACTCCTAGAGTGTCCCAGCTCTTGTGGCAGATTTGGGTCAATATGGTGGTGTCAATGCTCTGTAGGTGCTGTGTTTGGGCTTCATGCTACAATCTCTGCCAACAGCAGGCATCTTCTGCATCGGCAACCAGTGAGCTCTCTCTAAACATCATTGAGGACTGGTCAACATATTTTTATGGTGGCCAATCTTAAAGGCATTTTTATAAAAAGAAACAATAAAAAAATAAATTGTCAGATGTTTACCTACATATTTGTATTACAGAATTGCTGGAGGCAATCATGTGTTCAGCATTTTGTATTGTCACATAAAGCGAAAATAACAACAATCATTTCTTATTATATATCATTGCATCTAATTTTTTAACCTGTAAGGTAGTCCTTATAAAAGCAATAAAATAAATACTCATGATACTTATCCTGGGTGTTAATCAGTCAGTTAGTCTCACTGCTAAAAAAGTTTTTCGGACTCCAATGGTTCCTTCAATGTTCTGACAGGTTTGGTTTTCAAGCACTTTATACATATCAGTGCATATTAATTCACCTGATAGCTCAGTTTCTTTGACTAACATATATTTCATATCTACTATATGCCATAGGACACCCTATAAAAGATCATTACAACACTGGTACATATCTAATTTACCTATGGTTTACAGAAAGAGAGAACAGGTCTGTTTATATCAATATGATTCACTGAAACTAAACTGCCTGATTTATATCTGTTTATCCATGCTTTTAGCTGGCTAGTTATTTTAAGTATAAGGGATGAGAGGGTCTGTGTTTTGTTTAACATTTCTTGATAACACTTTCCTTAAATAGTCATTGGGAGCTCAGCTGAGAGTGGAAAGAGATCTGGGATGTATTGGTGGCTTAAAAGTGTGTGAGTAACTGAGAACATATGGAGAGACTTAAGAAGTCCAGTTTTATAGGTGCTGCTCCTAATTGATGCGAGCATTATTCATCAAAAAATAATGCTATCTATCTATATTGTGGCAGGGTGGCTGCCACTAGAGAAGCTTTTGGGCATAAAATGTGCATTTTGCCTTATGAAAAGCTGAGTAGAAGACAGACCTGGAAAAGTTGGGTCTGTCTAATTAAGTTGATTAGTTTTCAGCTGGAGGGGCTGCACTAATACATGGGGCAGACTTCACACTGGGCTCCACCCTGGGGAAGAGACCGGCTACGGCAAAGGCCTGTGGAGCGGTGGCAGTGAACTGTTACTGTGTTTTTGGGGTGGCTGGCAGTAGGCCAGCACCTGGTGAGGTAGGGAACCTCGATGTATAGTAAGTGCCGGAGAGGCTTAGGTATTATTTTTATGTTTTGAGTTTGTGTACTGCCAAATAAAGCTGGCTGAGGCCAGTCTTAACCTTACTCACATTGTGTGAATTCCCTGTGTGTGCTGGTCGTCTGCTTAGGAGACGACGATCCCCGGAGCTAATCCCTTACAATATATACAGGCAATCCCCGGGTTACATACAAGATAGGGTCTGTATGGAACACTGGCGGAGAAGCCCTGAAATAATAGCAAATGCTAGTGTATTGCCAAAATATGTGATTATTTTGCCCTTTCTGCCCCCTCCAGCATGACGAGCAGAAAATAATTGCTAGCAATACACGATTACTTCATGGCAGCAGGGGATTGTTCTCACTGCTGGAGCCAGCGACTTTTCATGCGCCACCTACCAGATGCCCACCACCGGCTGCGCGGCTGCGCTGGGGGTGGGTGGAGCTATCATACACTAAATAGCCCCTTGTTAGTTTTGAAGTGATCTCACTATAAATTGTTCTGATCCAGTCTGCTTACTTTGAAATCATGTTAGAATTTTGTATTTGTGTATATTTAATAATAAAAAAAATTTATGAAAAATTCTGCATCCTTTCTAATAATTATTATTGTTGATTGTTATTTGAAATAGCTTCATAGCTATGCTGCAGAGCACGTTCAAAAACTAAATCTACTAACAGAAACCATATAGGGAGTGGTGCCAACCAAATACAGTTCCCCATGTAACTACTGCATTAGAGCCATGCCAGCTGTGTTTTGTCTGTAAACAACTCACCAAATACAATTTGATCCCTTCTATGTGTTAAGTGAGAGGTTAAATTAAGAGATTTAGGTGACTTTAATCTTTGGTGCATGACTGGCTTCAGTGGGTTGATGTAAAAAAACATTGGCCCAGGTATATTAAACTGGCTGCGTCAGTTTTCTGTCTAAAATTTCACATAAAAGAAGGTTGAATCTCTTGCCAAATTTGTGTCCTAGCTGCATTGTCTCCGGCAAGACAGAAAAATGTGCACCAAGAGAGGTGTGTACTGCTTAGTCAGAGTTTGCTACACATTTAATACAGCAACTCGACAGAATTGTGTCACATGCTGAATATTAAAGGTGCACCAAAATAAAAATGGTGCACACTTCCAGAACAGTGCAGTGTGCACCTGATAACTGATAACATGGTGCACTAGTATTCCATTGTGTGGTGAACCCTGGACATGTGTGAGGCAAACTGCACTTTGAACAGTTTACTTCACTTTTTAAAACTGCACCCCTCAACGTATATGTAAAAAAACTTTCATGAAGATGAGATTTTATTAACTCTTGAATGTATTGCCATCTTTTTGTACCGCCATCTTTTCGTAAATATAACTTTAATATATTTTAATTGGCAGAGCTCGTTTAGGGCTTATTTTTAAGTGTTGAATTGTCCTTTTCAGTGGTACCATTTTGACGCACTTTTTTGGATCACATTTTTTCTTGGCTTGTGATTGGCTCCGTTTCTGGCCGCCAAAAAGCAAAACGGCGGGAGATGCCATTTTCTCGAGCGGGCGAAGTATTCGTCCGAGCAACGTGCAGTTACGAGTACGCTAATGCTCGAACGAGCATCAAGCTCAGACGAGTGTGTTCGCTCATCTCTAATCACCACATATAAAAACTCTACTGTTATTAACTTTGAAAATAAATAAAAATCAAATCCCCAAGATGCCATTTATTGCCCCCTGTACACTAAAAAACTGATTTGAACATCATTCATTCATTATCAATAAAAAATGCAAGTTAAAGGTAAAAACTTGAGCTCATACACTTTTTTCCAGTTCATCATTTTTCATTGTAACCTTTTTTTTAATATGAAAGGTGTTGATCTATTTTGGAGGGGTATAAAGCCACCGCAGGATTTCTGTACCACTCTACGAGTGCCAGCTCCAACATCTTGGCTTCTATACCCCTCCCAAAATAGATCACAACTGTACAGTCATATAAAAAAAAAAGGTTTCAATGAAAAAGATGAACTGGAAAAAAGTGTATGAGCTCAAGTTTTTACCTTTAATACTCTGGGAATTTTGTATTGCATAGCACTGACAGTGCCGGATGTCTAAAATATCAACACCGCAGGATTTCTGTACCACTCTACGAGTGCCAGCTCCAACATCTGCATTCACCACTGAAAAGGTAACTACCCACTGAATAACCACCAAATGGTTGAAACACATATCCCACAAACTAAACCAATAGACAAGTTTATAGCAAGTTATACAAAAAGAACATTTTTTAGAATCAAGTGACAAAACTTTATTTTTTTCCATAAATAATATGCAATTACAATAGTAATTACGGTATAACACCTGATAAAAAGTGATAATTATTGGTTACAATGCCCCATACAAAAATTAAAAACTACCACTTGTCCTTAAAAAAAAAAATAAAATAAATAAGCACCCTTGTACAGCTTTGCTGAAATGTTTATAATTAGATGAAAAAATATCTTTTCGTGAAAAAATTGGCTATCCTTAAGGAGTTAATCTTTAGTTTCAGCTTATGAACAGATGACTGGACATATTCTATCAAGGGGTTTTTCAGGATGTGTCACTGCTTTCCAGCCTCTGGTACTTCAACAATTCGGACAACAATGGTGAATTTCAAGTGCAGCTGATTTTTATACTACGGTTACGGTCTGTTTAACCTATTTCTTATTCATTGATTAGACATGGAATAATCAGTGAAATATGTTGTTTGTGTTTTAGCATAACCCATAGCCTACATGTCTGAAAATGTGAAATTTTTTATAGTAAGTACTAAAGCAATCACTGCAAAGACACCAAACTATTCACTGTTCAATTTTTACAATTTACTGTATCCACTTTTCTATGTGATACCTTATTTGCTTGATTAAAGGCCTTGGTGAACTTGGCCCTAAAAGGCTATCTGTTTTTTGGTAGTAAGTTATACTTTTGTTCAGAATAGTTAACAACATATTTACTTCTACTGATATCAAGTTACCTGACTTGTTCTGGATTGGTAAACCACCAATCATTAGAAGCATCACCTGTTTTATGATGAATTGGTTAAACTAACCAGGACTGGACTGGAGCAGAAAGGGACCAAAATGTCTCTGCAGCAAACTCTTCAGTCATCAGTAGAATATGTCATGGTGGTTTTGGCAAGATAGAGATGAAAAACGAAAAACAATTTCAATCATAGAAGACAAAATGTGTGTGTACCTGATATAATATTTATGAAGGTAGTGCTGTTATAAATGTGTGTGTACCTGATATAATATTTATGAAGGTAGTGCTGTTATATTATTTAATACAATTTTTGATAAAGACTGCTACATAATAATATAATGTAAAGTGCTGGTCTATGATGGGTGTATAGGGCACTAATGTTTTATATTATTGCCAACATTACTTTTGATAAATAACATTAAAATTTAGAGCACATACAATTTTTGAAGGTGGGGTGTGAAAAATGGAAGTGAAAAAACTAAAAAAGGCCAAGTCGTTAAGGGGCCCCCACCAGTTTCCGAAAGTCAGCGCTGACTGTCTCTATGTGCAATGCGCAGCGGCCCGTGGCCGCCCGCAATGCACATAGGGGTCTGGGATGTCAGCTGTGTCAGTGAGACACAACTGCCTTTGCTGGTGGAGATCTACAGGGGATTGGTGACTAAAGTCTAGAGGGGCTGGTGGCTGTATACTACAGGGGGCTGGTGGCTGTATACTACAGGGGTCTGGCAGGCTATATACTACAGGGGGCTGGCAGGCTACATACTACAGGGAGCTGGCAGGCTACATACTAGAGGGGTCTGGCAAGCTACATACTACAGAGGGCTGGCAGGCTATATACTACAGGGGGCTGGCAGGCTATATACCTCCAAAAACATTGTTGGAAGGGCCCCCACCAGTTTGCGCCCAGGGGCCCCCACCACCCTTAATCCGGCCCTGGTGATATAGATAGATAAATAGATATACACAAGGAAAAAAGCAGCAGTCCAACGCAGGTAGATATACAAGAAGGTGGTGTCTTTATTCCAAAGTGACAAGGGGCAATATTTTGGCTCAGTATGAGCCTTTCTCATGCACAATGAATGTGTTCAATTAATTTATTTATACAAAAAAGGGAAGTCACATAACCACAAACAGATTGCGCATATTAACCATACAGAGTGAGAACTTTCCTCAAGTAGATAAAGAGATAAATACTTTGGGAGAATTCACAGAAGCACAATTGTAGAAAAATGGTGGGTGTAAGCTACCAGGGCCAGGCAAACAGGTCCTTTAAAATATGTACAAAGTAAAGAAGCAGCATTCCAATGCAGGTAGATTTATGGTGAAAAAGGTGGTCTCTTTTTTCCATAGTAATAAGTGCCGACGTTACGGCTAAGTATGAAAAAACAAATAAAAAACAGGGCATAAGGAGCTAAAAGAAAAGTGGATCCTGCCAGAGGGGGCACATACACGTATGTTAGTATCCTTGTTTACAATCCTTGATTCTGGTGGTAGATGCCCTTTAAGGTGGGTTCAAAGTCCTCAGGTCCTGGCATATAGTTGTAGAAAAGCAGGCAGCGGTCCAAATTTTCAATAATCTAAGGTGAAGTTTATTCCAAGTGCAATGTTTAGGTGATAGAACACATTCTTCAGGCTACATACAAATGGTTCCCTATATCCCTATATACAATGGTTCCACATATTTACACCAAATGCATTCCACAGGACTGGCGCATATCAAATGTGGTATCAATATTCAAAAAAAGGATCAAAAAGCGATCCAGGAACTTCTAACTTCTGTTGTGGGGGAAATATTTGAGCGGTTTGTTAGAGATGCTATACTGGAGAATCTCACTGTACATAACCTTATAACACAGTATTAGCATGGGTTTATGAGGGATCAGTCCTGTCAAACTAATCTGATTAACTTCTATGAGGAGATAAGTTCCATACTGGACCTGGGGGAAGCTGTGTATGTTGTATATCTGGACTTTTCCAGGGCATTTGATACAGTGCCACATAAAAGGTTGGTACATAAATTGAGACTGCTGGGACTTGGGGAAAATCTGTGTATTTGGGTAAGTAATTGGCTTAGTGATAGAAAACAGATGGTCGTCATTAATGGCACATTTTTCGATTGGGTTGATGTTCCCACTTCTTTTTAATATTTATATTAATGACTTTGTATTAGGTTTACATAGTCAAGTTTCAATATTTGCAGAAGATACCCAGCTGTATAAAGTAATTAATACTAAGGTCAATAGTATAGCTGTAACTGTAGGTGTTGTGCTCCCAGGCTTACCTTCAGCTGCCATGTCTGGCCATGTTTAAGCTCCCTTAGGGTGCGGCAGGTGCCTCTCTCTCCTTCTTAAAGGAACGTGGCGCTTCCCAGCTAGGCTGTTCCAGCCTATCAGCATGCACCTCCAGTCATATACCCCAACAAGCCCTGTTCTCCGCACCTGAGCAAAGGTTCCTAGCTTTCTAGCCCTGCTGTATGGTGCTTCTTCCTGTCTGCTACCCGTATGTGACCCCTGGTTTGTCCCTGACCCTGAACTGCACTTCCTGGCTTGTTTCTTGAACCTGTGCTGCCTGCCACGACTCTCTTCCTGCCCTGGATTCTGATTGTATACTGCCTGTCTTGACTACGGACTATTATTAACTACACACCTTGCCACGTACCAGTGTCTCTATGTCCGCTGGGCCAGCGCCTATCTATACTCAGACCACCACAAGAGGTAGCGGCCTTGCGATCTCTCTGCAGCAAAGTCCAGATCCTAGTATAGGGGTAAAAGGGTGAATACCGGAGAGGTCTAGGGATATCGCCTATCAGGTCTCAGGGTCAGTGAACCCCCTGGACCACCGCGGATGATGACACAAGCCGACACCTGGGACCAGAATTTAAGTGGCACCCGGTCTTCACCAGAGCCCGCCACAAAGCGTTGTGCCACCAGGTCGTTCCACAAGTGTGACATGTCCGCGGTGGCAGTCAAGGTCGAGGTACAGGAACACAAGGCGGTCTTGGAGTCAGAAACAGATAGTCGGGGCAGGCGGCAGAGGTACAGAGTCTGAAAAGGAGCAGGAGGTCAAGGTTGGCAGCAAAGATACAAGGTCGGGTTTTGGTCCGGGTCACAATGAAAGAGCAGAATACAACAGGTTCGCAGGGGAAGCTTTCTCATAGACAATAAGCACTAAGATTCAGCAGTGGTTTCTGGGAGAAGCCGGCCTTTATGAAAAACCCAGAAGTGGCCAGCGCATGGTGGCCAGCCGGGACAAGAGCTGGAACGCGGAGAGGTAAGTGAGGACTGGGGGAAGGGGCACCACCACGGAGAGTGCCTGCGATCCAATACGTTGATCGCAGGGGCACCCGTGACAACACCCTTAGTGTGTTGTCACGGGTGCCCGAACAGTTATATAGCTCATTGGGTTCACATGCCGCTGCTTGTCACAATAGCATTACATAGGGATTTGTGAAAGCTTGAGGAATGGGTGGAGAAATGGTTGATGAGGTTTAATGTAGATAAATGTAAGGTTATGCACTTGGGCCATGTAAACAAAAAGTACAATTATGTTCTAAACAGTCAATTACTTGGTAAAACTGCAGCTGAAAAAGATTTGGTATTGGTGGATGGTAAAGTTAATTTTAGTGACCACAGCCAGGCAGCTGCTGCTAAAGCACATAAAATTAAGAAATGCATCAAGAGAGGAATAGATTCTCATGATAAGGACATAGTTTTGCCCTTATACAAATCACTGGTCAGGCCACACATGGAATATTGTGTACAGTTTTGGGTATAAAAAGGACATAGTAGAACTGGAACAGGTACAGAGGAGATAAATATTTGTAATTATTATTCAGTTAAGAAAAAAGAGAGCTGAGACCACATTACAATGTACGGGCAGTATAAGGATTTCTCCAAAGATCTTTTTATACCTAGGCCTGTGACCAGGACACAGGGGCTTCCTCTACACCTAGAGGAGAGGCAGTTCTACCATTGCCATTGACAGGGATTCTTTACTGTAAGAGCAGTGAAACTATGGAACTCTCTGCCGCAGGAGGTTGTTATGGCGGACTCTACGTACATGTTAAGGAGAGGCCTGGATGCCTTTCTGGAGAGCAGAAATATCACAGATTATGGGGAAAAACATTTTTTTAACTCGGAATTTGATGGCGCTATATAAATAAAGCTAATTATTACTATACAGCTCCCCTTTAATACATGCAGGAATCCTCCATATGGCTCACCACGTCTCTTCATCCACACCACGCACGTCTGATGCACAGGTGCAGTAAAAGGATAGGAGAAGATGGTGGCCGACATGCAGTTCGGGTAGGGGCACCTAAAATACACTTCACTTTGGATTGTTATTGAGCATTTAGAGTGTTGCCTGCTTTTCTACAACTAAATAGATACATATTTGATGTAACTGTAACATGTATGATGTTTTCTGATGGAAGTAACAGAAGAGAAAAACAGTTTTACATAAAAAGCTTATACTGATGACAAGTTGGCTCCGTTATTTATCAGATATTGTGGTTTATATGTCTGGCCTCCCTTCACTCTTTTATAGCTTACTGTTAGTCTATATTCGTCTTTAGTTTTTACTTCCTTAAAACCAGGTCAATTTCCCAGTGCTTTTCACTCCTCACATCTTTTCACCTAATGTAACTCAACTGCTCTCTCACATGCTTCCTTCTTTCATCTTGAGCTCCTCCAATCAATACAGTAACCTCTTCCAGGACCATGCTTCATTTTCCCCCCCGATCAGACTCCACCTCACTAAATCCTTCTCATTATTCACTTGGCTGAACAGCAGCCAGAAGACACTGTCAACAGAAAGCTCAGATATTTTCAATCCATCATCTCTATAGATGGCTGACAAGACAACATTTTTTGTATGTATTAAATATAAGGACACTATAACCGCTGCACTCCAATTCCTTGCAGTGGTCTGAATGAAGGTCCTCTCTTAATGGTATAGTTACATGTCTTTTTTGTGCTGTTTTTTTGCCATAGCTATTAGTCGCTATTTTTTGTATTGAATGCAAAAAAACACTATTTGTGTAAAAAGTCCCCCAAATTCTCATGTTACTTCAATGTATCTAATGGTTGTTATTTCATAGTTTTAGGTAAGGTTCCGGGTGTACTCATTCATCAATGTCTCATTATAGTCAAATATCGGGTTTATGCCAAATTATGGCATGAAATATGACTGCTTCAAAGAGCAGAGTTCTATTATTACATAAATTTGACACCAAGATTAAGAACTTTCAACAACACAAGTTATTTGCAGAAATGTTTATTAAACTGTGCACTTGTCTAACTTAATGGGGTGAGAGCTGTCTGTTTTCTCAGAGCCAACGAAAAATGAGACCATCATTTTAGCATTTATTTGTAATAGAGAAGTTTGTACTTTATAGCCATATTAATGTTGTAGCCAATTTCCCTTTTTCATGTCTTACTATTTAAAGAGACAGAAAAGTCACTTTATGGTAATGAAATATAAGTGCAGTAATGATATTTGTTTTGTACATATCATATGAAATTTCTTGGCGGTCCCCTACTTAAGAACACCAGACTTACAGACAACCCCTCTGCCCACTGTGACCTCTGGTGAAGCTCTCTGGATGCTTTGCTTTAGTCCCAGACTGCAATGATTAGCTGTAAAGTGTCTGTATTGTATTAATAATCCTTGGTCCCATTACAGCAAAAAAAAGTTTAAACGCCAATTGTCACTGGCGCAAAAAAAAAAAATTTCTGCATCTATGAACTATAAAACATACAGTTTCGACTTACATACACATTCAACTTAAGAAAAAAACAATGTAACCTATCTTGTATGTAACCCGGGGACTGCCTATATTCTGTAAGCAGGTGATATTTCACATAAAAGCGGGACTTCTAGGAAGGACATTCTGGTGGCAGTGTCTCATTAAAGTGCGTAGAAGCCTACAAGCAATTAGGATTCAGTGGCTGATCTACACCAGGGCCTGCACTATAAACAGCGATCACACAGAATTGCAGTCTATAGTGAGTCCAAATGCACGGGGCAGGAATGGCCATGGACGTAAAGGGCAAAATAATCACAGTGTCTGAAGGGTTCAGGGTTAATACGCCGGTTTTCTGATAAATGTCTCCCTACATGTAAACTTATGTGGAAAGTGGCAATATTAGCTCTTCTTCCCTCAATATCGAGCAGTTCAGTGACCAGATGAGTCGGTGTTCTTATGTCACACATGTCATGTAAAACACTTCACAGGAAAAAAACTAACAATTTTATTTATAAATGCTTGTGACCTTGACATTTTACATTAATATAGTAACTCATCCTTCTTTTTTTAATTTGAACCCATTCACTTCAGCATAATACCATTCATCGGGATATGTGGTGCATTCATATAAAGCCTTTGACCAGATGTGTACACACAGTAGATTTTCTGTAAAAAAAATCAGAGTAGAAACCACACTCCTCCCTTAGATCATATCACATGCTCAGGAGTGTTTAAAAGAGGTTGTCTGAGTATTGTACCAACTACATTACTGTTGTAGGATGTTAAATCTATGCAGACAAAGAACCAGAGAGAACTAGTAAAGATACAGACTGAACAGAAGCCAGCAGTATACAGCCCTGATGGATAGTAGAAAAGCTTTGCTGAAAAGTAAATGTTATATGTGTACTAACCCCAGCAGCTATCTATGCCAGTCTTACATACTTGGTATAGAGCAGCCCTACATATATTCATCCAAATCAAGGGGGTTTCAAAATTGTGGCAGTTATCTCCAAGTGAACAAGGTCTAACATTTTATTTCAATAATACCATTTTGGGAGAAACTTAGACCTTTTAAATAAGAAAATCTTTATGTAGCAAAAAAGTCATATGCTCTGTGGTTCAATAGTAAATAACTGAGTACTTTCGTAAACTACCAAATAAGAGTGTCACTGTGTGCAAAACAATACATACTTTTCCTTACCAGCCAAAAGTGAAAACATGTTTTGCATATATCACATACAAAATGTTACTCTCTCCATCAGAGATCTGGGGAGCCATAAAACAAATACTGAATACTCAATCCATGAAACAAATACTGTAGCAAATGAGTTTTATCCGTCCATAACAAGCCAATAAGAGAAATAAGTCTTAAAGTTTGTTTAAAGAAAACATCATACAACATTTTAAAAATTAGGTGATGATGATCTGCATAGATCACAACAATTCTGTATGGTTTCCTTTATTATCTTCTCACCCCCTCCCTGTGCCTCTTCCCAAATTCTGCCCTTCCTTTCCCAGACCCCATGGCTGCTCTCCCACACACAGATTTCCTTCTCTCACGCTCCCAATATTCTTTTCTCTCGCTAACTCTATCCATACCTCCTCTGGAGTATACACTTCATCACAAGGACCCATATACCTCTGGCTTGGGACACTCCTAAGACCAGCACAGCATACAGTTTTATTGATAGTACTCTACATAGTTTTTTCTTTTTTATAAAGTTTGTTGCCTTTAATAAATCGTTTTATTTTTTGGAGTCTGATAGAAAGTAAGGTCTCTGATAGAAATGTACCCTACATATACACAGTCCACAGTTCAGTGTTCTCCATCATAGCAGTGATACAGATGCACTCACTCAACATCTTGACGTTCAACCAGCAATAATAATAAATCTTCATATAGTGCCATCATATTCCACAGCAGTTTAGAAATCATAGGGGGACATGTATCTTTATTTCTGCTAGTCATATTATCTCATTTTTGCAACTTTTGGGGTTTTTTTCACTCCAACTTTTGCTGTTGTTATTCAAGTATGCCTTGGTCTGCACCTTGTGCAGTGTGCCTTATGTGTCTTTCGTTTATAGATGTTCTGTGCGACTTTTCACTTATGCATCGCTTTTTTTGCTTATATTTGCAACTTTTTAGGTGCAAATCTACATCTGGTCCAGGGACAGTAAAAAGGAAGGATTTTTTTTCTTGAACCCTGTTTTAACATGTAAACTGAAATTATTTCACATGCTTTAAATGTTTAAAATTTTGCATTGTAAATTAAAAATTTTAAATTTTAAAATTTTTTTGTAAATTTAGTAAATTTTTGCATTTACATCTTTTTGGTTACTACTAAGGGTGAGGTCACACGTTGTGTTTTGATTGTGTTTTAATTGAGTTTTGAAACACATTACAACAGCTATGTAAATGTGACATTAACGCATATGTTAACATTGCATTTACTATGCATTTTGTAAATGCAAATGTTAACAGTAATGTAATTAGGCAATTACCTCTACTCAGCTGTAATGTGTTTCAAAACGCAATTAAAACGCAATCAAAATGCAACACAGGCTCAAAAATGTCCAAAAATCCAAATCCAAAATTTACAGTAGTGTCCACTCCTCCATATAACCCCCATATAACACGTGGCTTGTGTCCATGTGGATTTGAGACATTTACAACAAAAAGTCTCACAAAGAAGCCTGCTAAGGTACGAAAAAATACACATTTATCACAAGTAAAAAGACATACATAAGCGCAAAAAAGAGCCGCCAAATGTCTCAAAAAAATTACCACAGAAAGAAAAAACTATAATGCATGTCCATCATAGAGTACAATTTGCCAGTTATAGTAGAAAGAACAAACAAGAAGGGATTTATTTTCATTTGCATGTCATAGCCATCAGCTCATTATCTATATCATTAATTTGCAACCAAGGGAAGCATAGCCCTTTTGGGTACATTCACACTGTGCATCTTACCTGTGTACATGATGCTTAGCATTTATGTGCACCCAGCATAATATGTAGCAGTGTAGTATAAGGGATTTATGAGACACATATACACACATTGCAGAAAGAATCCGCAACAGAAACGGCTTTCTACTAGGGATTTATAGGCGGTAGCAATTACCGGCGGTCCCCTACTTAAGAACACCTGACTTACAGACGATCCCTAGTTACAAACGGACCTCTGGATATTGTTAAATTATTGTACTTTATCCTTCGGCTGCAATAAACAGCTATAATAGTTATCAAATGTGTCTGTAATTAAGGTTTATTGTTAATCCTGGTTCTTATGACAATCCAACATTTTTAAAATCCAATTGTCACAGAGACCAAAAAAATTCTGTCTGGGATTACAAGGATAAAATATACAGTTCCGACTTACATACAAATTCAACTTAAGAACAAACCTACAGAACCTATCTTGTACGTAACCCGGGGACTGCCTGTATATGACACGGCACTTATTGCTGCTTTCTCTATTTTCTTCAATGGGAGTTCCAAGAAGAGCTAACAGGAGATATTTTGGACCTAACCCCTTTCTGAACAACTTGGTCAATTTATGATTAACCATTTTAAGATAAACTTATATGATAAATTGAATCCTCTCTAGAAACGACCAGAATCCAAAGTGCACATAACATGAAACCTTTCCAAAAATGTCCAGATATGTGACATGCACATATACAGTGAAACCTCACCAGAAATATCCAGGTATATTACATGTACATGTCTAAGGAAACATCTCCAGAAATTCCCAGATATAAGATATGTGCAATATCACCATTGGAGCCTACAGCATGCAGGTAGCAGGAGACTTGAACCTGGAGTGGCTGGCTGTGTGGTGTCACAGGAGCTTGGGCGTTACAGATGCACATACACCATGAAACCTCTCTAGAAAAATCCAGTTATTTTACATCCACTTAAACCTGGTGACCTGTACTGAAATGTCCAGGTATGTGGCATGCCCCTAAACCAAGAAACCCCTCCCGAAATGCCACCTCTCCAGATATGTGCCATGTACATATACAATAAGATCTCTTATGCCCTGGTTTCAATGCTCCTGATGATATATTACACATGGGCGATTAATCATACTCCGGCACTCGTGCGTCAGCGTACGCTCCTGCAATTCCAGGTACATCTAGAGAATAAGGACTCTTACAGTATGCAACAGATAGCTGCAATGGCAACTAAAACAGCAGCTGGCAGCTGCGGTAGTTTTGCGCAAAAAATATTTGAACGTTCAAGAAGAATGTTCATATGGTCTAGGTCAATGGTGGCGAGCCTATGGCGCGGGTGCCAGAGGTGGCACTCAGAGCCCACTCTGTGGGCACACAGGCCATTGCTCTAGAACAGAGATCACAAGACAGGACTCAAAGAATCTTCCTGCAGTTCCCGGCAACTTAAAGGGGTTCTCCTGTAGTGGCAAGTTTGGCCCTATCTCTGTCAGCTCCATAGAAATGAACAGAGCAGCCCACGGCTGCTCCATTCATCTCAGGGTGCAACAGGGGTACATCTAACTTGGGGGGCCTAACTTGCTATGACCTTGCTATCCTTTAAGAGATGCTAGTCTCAGTGCCACTGTAAAGTGACACATACTTGGCTGCTGGAGTCTGCAGGAGATGCGAGAAGGTGTGGACAGGGTTCATTTTCTTTGGAGGTCCTTCTGCTGGAACCACAATTCTTCCTGTGCAGAGAGACCCTGAAAAGAAGCTACAGTGGTAGTCTGAATTTGCCACCTTCCTTTCAATTGTGTTGAAAGTAAGCAGCTCCAAATGCTACCCCAGATGTAGCAGTGTTATACCAGCCAGCGAAAACTGCATTGCCATACCCTGAGAACAGCAGTCCAGTGTATTCATGAGGGGCGATTTGAGGCGTTGTTTCTTCCCCGGACCACCCCCCCCCCACCGTAGGCCGGTGGGGGCCGCCCGGGTTTGTGGGGGAGTCCCCCCCCCCCCCCCCCCCCCCCCCCCCTCCTCATGAATATGCTGGACCGCTGTTCGCTAGCTTTATCAGAAGGTTCTGATAAAGGTTCACTGCTAGTAATGGGGTAGCGCTAGGAGCTGCTGAGCGTTTTATTAGAGTGACAGGTCCTCCTTGCTGTGTTGCCACTTTGCGATAAATAAGTGTGTTTTGGTTGAAGTTTGGCCACTCAGATTTAAAAAAGTTTGTCATCACTGGTCTAGGTAGTGCACAAGCATAGGACAAGAATACCCCACGCCACCCCACTCTGCCATGGATCACCAGAGCCCCCTGCCAGGCCAGCTTGCTGGGCAAGCCGATAGAAGGTCATGTGACCGGAGCTCAGGTCATATGATGTGCTACAGCGGCCGCTGGGAGTAGCTCTGCCCATCCCCTTGGCTGTGTGTGATCGTGCACACAGTGCCATGCCATCAGCAGGATTGAACTATGTGACAGCCGATCCTTTACTGTGACAGGGGGCCGATATTACCAGTCCCCTGTCACCCTACCCCTATATACAGTGAGAGGCTGTAGGGAGAATGCTATATGCATCCTCTCCGCATGTCTCTGCATACAGATCGCTGATAACAGTGATCCAGTGGGCTGTTACCATTAGATCACTGTTATCTCTGATCTATATAAAAGAAAAGCAGGGAACACATATATAATGTGTTCCTTGCTAAATTTGCCCCTGTAAAAATTAAAAAATTAAAATCACCCCCATTTCCCTAGAACTGATATAAAACTTAATAAGGGTACATTCACACAGCGGTATGCCCGCCGTGTGCTGTAGAGGAGGAGGAGGCAGCCCCTCCTCCCTCCATAGAGAATAGCGGCGCACGGCCGCACACACGCCAAAAGATAGAGCATGCTCTATCTTTTTGCGGTGTGCGGGCCAGATCGGTGCCACACATGTGTGGCACCGTATCTGCGCCGCGCCGCTATTGCCGTCACAAAATTCCCCCGGTCTATCAAAATATAAAAAACGGTTATTCCTGGCAGTGAACCGGATAACGGATAATAGCGCAGAAATGTGTGAAACGCCACTTTTACACCATTTTACATCACATAAAAATTTGTAATAAAAATTGACCAACAGCCTGTACAGTCCTCAAAATAGCAGTAATGAAATTGTTGTTTGAATACATTTACATATGTGTGCTGCTGGTGATACTATATGTGTATGTATATTATTATATATGTGTATTATTGCAGTGCTGCTGGTGATATTATATGCGTATGTATTATTATATAAGTGTATTATTGCAGTGCTCCTGGTGATATTATATGTGCATGTATTATTATATAAGTGTATTGCTACTGGTGATTTTATATGTGCATGTATTATTATATATGTGTATTGCTGCAGTGCTTCTGGTGATATTATATGTGTATGTATTATTATATAAGTGTATTATGGCAAATAATACAACATATTATAATAATACATGGGCACATATAATTCACCAGCAGCACTGAAATAATATACATACACTTATAATTCACCAGAAGCACTGCAACAATACACTATTAATAATACATGCAATATAATATCACCAGGAGCACTGCAATAAAGACACTTATATAATAAACATAAGCATTATAATATCACCAGCAGCAATGCAATAATACACATATATAATAATATACATACACATATAGTATCACAGAGCACACATATGTAAATGTATTCAAACAACAATTCATTACTGATTTTTGAGAATGTACAGGCTGTTGGTCAATTTTATTACAAATTTTTATGTGATGTAAAATGGTGTAAAAGTGGCGTTTACACATTTCTGCGCTATTATCCGTTATCCGGTTCACTGCCAGGAATAACCGTTTTTTATATTTTGATAGACCGGGGGGTAAGGGAATTTTGTGACCGGGAAATAGCGGCGGCGGCGCAGATACGGTGGCCACACATGTGTGGCACCGATCTGGCCGCACACCGCAAAAAGATAGAGCATGCTCTATCTTTTGGCGTGTGTGCGGCCGTGCGCCGATTCTCTATGGAGGGAGGAGGGGCTGCCTCCTCCTCCTCAAGCACACGGCGGGCATACCGCTGTGTGTGAATGTACTCCTATTAAGTTTTATATCAGGTTCTAGGAATGGGGGTGATTTAATTTTTTAATTTTTACAGGGGCAAATTTAGCAAGGAACAGCATTATATATGTGTTCCCTGCTTTTCTTTATTATAGATCAGAAACAGTGATCTAATGGTAACAGCCCACTGGATCACTGTTATCAGCAATCTGTATGCAGAGACATGCGGAGAGGATGATATAGCATTCTCCCTACAGCCTCTCACTGTATATAGGGGTAGTGACAGGGGACTGGTAATATCGGCCCCCTACAGTAAAGGATCGGCTGTCACATAGTTCAATCCGCTGATGGCATGGCACTGTGTGCA
The DNA here is from genome assembly GCA_019512145.1 of Engystomops pustulosus. NCBI lineage: Eukaryota > Metazoa > Chordata > Amphibia > Anura > Leptodactylidae > Engystomops > Engystomops pustulosus. The sequence goes on from CM033644.1 coordinate 69,788,395, forward strand.
CGATCACACACAGCCAGGGGATGGGCAGAGCTACTCCAGCGGCCGCTGTAGCACATCATATGACCTGAGCTCCGGTCACATGACCTTCTATCGGCTTGCCCAGCAAGCTGGCCTGGCAGGGGGCTCTGGTGATCCCATGGCAGAGTGGGGTGGCGTGGGGTATTCTTGTCCTATGCTGTGTGCACTACCTAGACCAGTGATGACAAACTTTTTTAAATCTGAGTGGCCAAACTTCAACCAAAACACACTTATTTATCGCAAAGTGGCAACACAGCAAGAGGACCTGTCACTCTAATAAAACGTCAGCAGCTCCTAGCGCACCCCATTACTAGCAGTGAACCTTTATCAGAACCTTCTGATAAAGCTAGCGAACAGCGGTCCAGCATATTCATGGGGGGGGGGGGGGGCCGAGGAGGAGGTGACTGCCGCATGAAGCCTGGCAGTCACCACGGCCTACGTGGTGGAGGGGTGGTCCGGGGGAAGAAACAACGCCTCAAATCGCCCCTCATGAATACACTGGACTGCTGTTCTCAGGGTATGGCAATGCAGTTTTCGCTGCGGCTTATAACACTGCTACATTGGGGTAGCTTTGGAGCTGCTTACTTTCAACACAATTGAAAGGAAGGTGGCAAATCAGACTACCACTGTAGCTTCTTTCAGGGCCTCTGCACGGAAGAATTGTGGTTCCAGCAGAAGGACCTCCAAAGAAAAATGAACCCTGTCCACACCTTCTCGCATCTCTGCAGACTCCAGCAGCCAAGTATGTGTCACTTTACAGTGGCACTGAGACTAGCATCTCTTAAAGGATAGCAAGGTCATAGCAAGTTAGGCCCCCCAAGTTAGATGTACCCCTGTTGCACCCTGAGAGAATGGAGCAGCCGTGGGCTGCTCTGTTCATTTCTATGGAGCTGACAGAGATAGGGCCAAACTTGCCACTACAGGAGAACCCCTTTAAGTTGCCGGGAACTTCAGGAAGATTCTTTGAGTCCTGTCTTGTGATCTCTGTTCTAGAGCAATGGCCTGTGTGCCACAAGATGGGCTCTGAGTGCCACCTCTGGCACCGGCCATAGGCTCGCCACCATTGACCTAGACCAATGAACATCTGTCTTGAACTGTTCAAATATTTTTTTGCGCAAAACTACCGCAGCTGGCAGCTGCTGTTTAGTTGCCATTGCAGCATTCTGTTATACTGTAAGAGTCCTTATTCTCTAGATGTACCTGGAATTGCAGGACGTCGCTACGCCGATGCGGAGTATGATTAATCGCCCATGTGTAATATATCATAGGAGCATTGAAACCAGGGCATAAGAGATCTTATTGTATATGTACATGGCACATATCTGGAGAGTGGCATTTCGGGAGGGGTTTCTTGGTTTAGGGGCATGCCACATACCTGGACATTTCAGTACAGGTCCACCAGGTTTAAGTGAATGTAAAATAACTGGATTTCTAAGGTTTCATGTGTGTGCATCTGTAACGCCCAAGCTCCTGTGGACCACCACACACAGCCCACTCCAGGTTCAAGTCTCCTGCTACCTGCATGCTGTAGGCTCCAATGGTGATATTGCACATATCTTATATCTTGGGAATTTTGGAGATGTTCCTTAGACATGTACATGTAATATACCTGGATATTTCTGGTGAGGTTCACTGTATATGTGCATGTCACATATCTGGACATTTTGGAAAGGTTTCATGTTATTGCACTTTGGATTTGGTCGTTTCTAGAGAGGATTCAATTTACATATAAGTTTATCTTAAATGGTTAATCATAAATTGACCAAGTTGTTCAGAAAGGGTTAGGTCCAAAATATCTCTCCTGTTAGCTCTTCTTGGAACTCCCATTGAAGAAAATAGAGAAGCAGCAATAAGTGCCGCGTCATATACAGGCAGTCCCCGGGTTACGTACAAGATAGGTCTGTAGGTTTGTTCTAAGTTGAATTGTGTAAGTCGGAACTGTATATTTTATCCTTGTAATCCCAGACAGAATTTTTTTGGTCTCTGTGACAATGGATTTTAAAAATGTTGGATTGTCATCAGAACCATGATTAACAATAAACCTTAATTACAGACACCTTTGATAACTATTATATGTGTTTATTGCAGCCGAGGATAAAGTAAAGTAATTTAACACATATCCAGAGGTCCGTTTGTAACATGGGATCGTCTGTAAGTGGGTGTTCTTAAGTAGGGGACCGCCGGTAATTGCTACCGGCCTCTAAATCCCTAGTAGAAAGCCCGTTTGTTGCGGATCTTGTCTGCAATGTGTGTATATGTGTTCATAATCCCTTATACTACACTGCTACATATTATGCTGGGTGCACATAATGCTAAGCATCATGTACACAGGTAAGATCACAGTGTGAATGTACCCAAAAGGGCTAGCCTTCCCTTGGTTGCAATAATGATATAGATAATGAGCCTGATGGCTATACATGAAATGAAATAATCCCTTCTTGTTTGTTCTTTCTACTATAACTAATTGTAACTCTATGATGGACATGCATTATAGTTTTTTCTTTCTGTGGTGATTTTTTTTGAGACATTTGGCGGCTCTTTTTTTGCGCTTTATGTATGTCTTTTTACTTGTGATAAATGTGATTTTGTTCCTACCCTAGAGGCTCTTTGTGAGACTTTTGTGTTTGTAAATGTCTCAAATCCACATGGACACAAGCCACTTGTTATATGGGGGTATATGGAGGAGTGGACACTACTGTAAATTTTGGATTGGATTTTTGGACATTTTTGAGCTTGTGTTGCATTTTGATTGCGTTTAATTGCGTTTTGAAACACATTACAGCTGAGTAGAGGGTAATTGCCAATTACATTACTTGTTACATTTGCATTTACAAAATGCATAGTAAATGCAATGTTAACATGATGCGTGTAATGTCACATTTACATAGCTGTTGTAATGTGTTTCAAAACTCAATTAAAAACACATCAAAACACAAACGTGTTGACTCACCCTTAGTAGAACCAAAAAGATGTAAATGCAAAAATTTACTAATTTACAAAAAAATTTTAAAATTTAAAATTTTTAATTTACAATGCAAATTTAACATTTAAAGCTGTGAATAATTTCAGTTTACATGTTAAAACAGGGTTCAAGAAAAAAAATCTCCTTTTTACTGTCCCTGGACCAGATGTAGATTTGCACCCTAAAAAGTTGCAAATATCAAGCAAAAAAAAAGCGATACATATTGAAAAGTCGCAACGAACATCTATAAACTAAGAAACATAAGGCACACTGCACAAGGTGCAGACCAAGGCTACTTGAATAACAACAGCAAAGTTGGAGTGAAAAAACCCAAAAGTTGCAAAAATGAGATAATATGACTAGCAGAAATAAGATACATGTCCCCCTATGATTTCTAAACTGCTGTGGAATATGATGGCACTATATGAAGATTTATTATTATTGATTGGTTGAACGTAAGATGTGAGTGAGTGCATCTGTATCACTGCTATGATGGAGAAACACTGAACTGTGGACTGTGTATATGTAGGTACATTTCTACAAGACCTTACTTTCTATCAGACTCCAAAAATATAAAACAATTTTTAAAGGCAACAAACTTTATAATAAAGAGACAACTATGTAGAGTACATCATAAACTGTATGCTGTGCGGTCTTAGGAGTGTCCCAAGCCAGAGTTATGGTCCTTGTGATGAAGTGATATATCCAGAGGGGTATGGATAGATTAGCGGAGAAAAGAATATTGGAGACGTGAGAGAAGGAAATCTGTGTGTGGGGAGCAGCCATGGGTCTGGAAAGGAAGGCAGAATTTGGGAAGAGGCACAGGGAGGGGTGGAAGATATAAAGGAACCCATACAGAATTGTGTGATCTATGCAAATCATCATCACCTAATTTTTAAAATGTTGTATGATGTTTCTTTAAACAAACTTTAAGACTTATTCTCTTATTGGCTTTATGAGGAATATAAAACTCACTTGCTACAGTATTTGTTTCATGGATTGAGTATTCAGTCTTTGTTATATGGCTCAGATCTCTGATGAGAGAGTACAAATTTTGTATGTGATATAATGCAAACATGTTTTTCACTTTTGGCTTGGTAAGGAAAAGTATGGTGCCGTATATACTCGTGTATAAGCCGAGTTTCAGCACAAAAAATGTGCTGACAATCACTTAGCTTATACACGAGTCAAGAAAAAAATAAAAAACGTAATACGCACCATCCGCGTGTACGATCTTCAGGCGCGGGTCACGATCTTAAGGCCGAGGCTCCCGATCCTCGGCGCCGTACCAGGCGGCGGGTCCTCTTCTCTTTCTGTAGCCGCAGATCGCGCCATGTTGATCTGCCGGGCGGGGCGCACAATAAGATGCAGGGTGTCGCGGCTGAGACGTCATCAGACCGCGAACCGCATGGCTCCTAGTGCGCGCCGCGGGAGAGCACATGGACGTTGGATCGCGGCACAGAAGAGAGAAGAGGACCCCCGCCTGGTACCGCGCGAGGAAACAGGAGCTCGCGCTGAAGATCGGACACGAGAGGTGAGTTATTAGTTTTTTATTTTTTATTTGCTTGGCTGGGGCGGCGTATAATCTTATGGGGGCAGGCTGTATACTCTATGGGGCAGGCGTATATCTATGGGGGAAGCTGTTATACTTATGGGGGAGGCTGTATACCTATGGGGCAGGCTGTATACTCTATGGGGGAGGCTGTATAATCTATGGGGGCCAGGCTGTTATACTACATTTGGAACTTGGCTGTATACTAACATTGGATGGTGTATATACAGGGATGGCTATGTATACTACACCTCGGCTTATATCGAGCAATAGGTTGTCCAGTTTTGGTGGTAAAATGAGGGGTATCGGCTTTACTAGTGGCGGCTTATACTCGAGTATATACGGTATGTTGTGCACACAGTAGTGACATTCTTAATCTTATTGGTAGTTTACGAAAGTACTCAGGTATTACTATTGAACCCACAGAGCATATTGAATTTTTGCTACATAAAGTATTTCTTATTTAAAAGGTCTAAGTTTCTACCAAAATGGTAGGTTTATGAAATAAAATGTAGGACCTTGTTCACTGGAGATAAACTGCCACAATTTTGAAACCCCCTTGATTTGGATGAAGATATGTTAGGGCTGATCTCATACCAAGTAGTAGGGACTGGCATAGATAGATGCTGGGGTTAGTACACATATAAATGTATTTACTTTTCAGCAACGCTTTTCTACTATCCTATCAGGGCTGTGATACTGCTGGCTTCTGTTCAGTCTGTATCTTTACTAGTTCTCTCTGGTTTTTGTCTGCATAGATTAAGATCCTACAACAGAATGGAGTTGGTACAATACTCAGACAACCTCTTTAAACACTCCTGAGCATGTGAATGCTCTAAGGGAAGGGATGTGTGGTTTCTACTCTGATTTTTTTACGAATCTACGGTGTACACAATCTGGTCAAAGGCTTATATGAATGCCCACATATCCGATGAAATGTGTATTATGCTGAAGGAATGGTTCAAATTAAAAACGAAGGATGAGTACTATATTAATGTAAAATGTCAGGGTTTCACAAGATTTATAAATAAAATTGTTAGTTTTTCTGTGAAAGTCTTACAGGCAGTGTGACATAAGAACACCGACCTCATCTGGTCACTGAAAATGCTCGATTTGGGGAAGAAGAGTACTAATATTGCCCCCTTTCCACATAAGTGACATGTAGGGAGGACATTTATCAGAAAACCGGCTATTAACCCTGAACCCTTCAGACATGTGATTATTTTTGCCTTTAGTCCATGGCCATTCCTGCCCGTGCATTTGGACTCAATATAGACGGATCAACTGTGTGATCGCTGTTTATAGTGCAGGGCCCTGGTGTAGATCAGCCATGAATCCTAAGTGTTGTAGGCTTCTCCGCACTTTAATGAGCCACTGCCATCCAGAATGTCCTCGGTGTCTAGAAATGTCCCGTTTGCTGTGAAATATCACCATGCTGTACAGGAATATTAGGCAGTCCCAGGGTTAACATACAGATTTTAGGTTACATTGTTTTTTCTTAAGTGAATGTGTATGTAAGTCGAAAAGTTGTTTTCGAGGTTCGTAGATGCAGAATTTTTTTTTTGCTGCCAGTGACAATTGGGTTGAAAACTTTTTGCTTAATGGGACCAAGGATTATTAATACAAGACACGACACTTACAGCTAATCATTGCAGTCGACGAAAGCAAAGCATTTCCAGAGAGCTTCACCAGAGGGTCACAGTGGGCAGAGGGGGTTGTCTGTAAGTCTGGTGTTTTAAGTAGGGGACCGCCAAAGAAATTCATATGATTTATAGGTACAAAACAAATATAATTAAGCACTTATTTCATTGACCTTAAAGAGACTTTCGTTCTCTTTAAATTGTAAGACATGAAAAAGGAAATTGGCGACAACATTAAGATGGCTATAAAGGTACAACTTCTTATTACAAATAATGCTAAATGATGGTCTCATTTTTCGTTGGCTCTGAGAAAAAGACAGCTCTCACCCCATAAGGTAGAAAAGTGCACAGTTTAATAAACATTCTGCAGTAACTTGTGTTGTTGAAAAGTCTTAATCTTGGTGTCAAATTTATGTAAAATTAGAACTGATATGAAGCAGTCAGCTTTCATGCCATAATTTGGCATAAACCCGATGATTTGACTATTAATGGACATTGATGAATGAGTACACCCGGAACTACCCTAAAACTATGAAATAACAACATTTGAGACATGAAGTAGTTAAGTAAAATGAGAATTTGGGGGACTTTTTACGCAATAGGTGTTTTTTGGCATTCAATTTACAAAAAAGAGCGACTAATAGCTATGCAAAAATAAACAGCACAAAAAAGGATATGTACCTATAAATAAGAGAAGGACTTTATTCAGACCACTGCAAGGAATTGGAGTGCAGGGTTATAGTGGCCTTAATTAATACATACAAAAATGTGTCATGGCCATCTATCGCGATGTGATTGAAAAATATATGAGCTTCTGTTGACAGTGTCTTCGGGCTGCTGTTCAGCAGTGAATAATGAGAAGGAGTTAGTGAGGGGGAAGTATGAATCGGGGGAAAATGAAGCATGGGCCTGGAAGAGGTAGTATGAATTGGAGGAGCTCAAGATGAAAGAAGGAAGCATGGTTGAGCGAGCAGTTGAGTTACTTAGGTGAGAAAGATGTGAGGATGTGAAAAGCAATGGGAAATTGACGCCTGGTTTTTTTTAAGGAAGTAAAAACTAAAAGACGATATAGACACATTAAGCAAAAAGAGTAAGAGTGAAGGACGGCCCTGACATAAAACCACAATAGCTGATAAAAACGGAGCCAACTTGTCTCCGTATAAGCTTTTTATGTAAAAAACCTGTTTTTCTCTTCTGTATACTTCCAGCAGAAAAATCATACATGGTACCGTTACATCAAATAGTATGCTTATTTAGTTGTAGAAAAGCAGGCAACACTCTAAATGCTCAATAAACAACCAACCCAGTGAAAGTGTATTTAGGTTGCCCTACCCGAATGCATGTCGGCACCATCTTCCCTATCCTTTTACTGTACCTGTGCATCAGACGTGCGTGGTTGGATGATGAAGAGGACGTGGTGAGCATATGGCGGTCTTCTGCATGTATTAAAGGGGAGCTGTATAGTAATAATAGCTTTATTTATATAGCCAACATCAAATTTCCGAGTAAAAAAATGTTTGTCCCCATACCTGTGATATTTTGCTCCAGAAAGGCCATCCAGGCCTCTCCGGAACATGTACGTAGATTCCGCCATGACAACCTCCTGCGGCAGAGAGTTCCATAGTTCACTGCTCTTACAGTTGAAGATCCCTGTCAAGGCAATGTAGAACTGCCTCCCTCTAGCGTAGAGGAAGCCCCTTGTCCACAGGGTCAAAGGCAAGGTATAAAAGATCTTTGGAGAAATCCATTATAATGCGTTCAGGTATTTGTACATTGTAATGAGGCTCAGCTGTCTTTGTTCTTAACTAAATAAATTCAAATATTTATATCCTCTGCACCCGTCCAGTTATACTATGTCCTTTTATACCCAAAACTTTACACAATATTCCAGGTGTGGCCTGACCAGTGATTTGTATAAGGGCAAAAACTATGTCCTGATCATGAGAATCTATTCTTCTTGATGCATTTCTTAAATGTATGTGCTTTAGAGCAGCTGCTGGGGCTGGAGTCACTAAAATTAACTTTACCATCACACCATACCAAAATCTTTTTTGCTGCAGTTTTTTACCAAGTTAAGTGACTGTTTAGAAACATAATTGTACTTTTTGTTTACATGGCCCAAGGGCATAAACCTTACATTTATCTACATTAAACCTCATCAAACCATTTCTCCACCATTCCTCAGATTTCACAAATCCCTATGTAATGCTATGTGCAAGCAGCGGATGTGAAACCCAATGAGCTATATAACGTCGGGCACAGTTGAAACACACTAAGGGATGTTGTCACGGGTGCCCCTGCCGATCAACGTATGGATCGCAGGCACTCTCCGTGGTGGTGCCCCTTCCCCCAGTCCTCACTGACCTTCCGACGCTTCAAGATCTTGTGACCCCAGCGGCCAGAATGCCAATGGCCACTTCTGGGTTTTCATAAAGCCGGCTTTCCCAGAACCACTGCTGGATATAGTGCTTTTGGCCTATGAGAAAGCTTCCCTGCGAACCCTGTTGTATTCTGCTCTTTCATTGTGACCCGGCCTAACCAGACCTTTGTTATCTTGCGCCAACGTTGACTTCTGCCCAGTTTAGACTATGTACCTCGCTGCCTGCACCGACTATCTGCTTCTGACTCCAAGACCGCATTGTGTTCCTGCTTACCTCGACATTGTACTGCACCGCGGACATGTAACACTTGTGGAATGACCTGGTGGCACAACGCTTTGCAGCGGGCTCTGGTGAAGACGGGTGCCACTCAATTCGGGTCACAGGGGTAGGATGTGTCATCATCGTGGTGGTTCCAGGGGGTTCAAATCCGACCCTTGAGACCTGATGCTACGAGTCCCTAGACCTCTCGGTATTCACCCCTTTTACCCCTATACTAGGATATGGGATTTGCTGAAGAGAGATCGCAAGCCGCTACCTCTTGTGTGGTCCGAGCATCAGATAGGAGCTGGCCAGCGACATTAGAGACATGGACATGGCAAGGTGTTATGTAGTTAATAATAGTCCGGAGTCAAGAACAGGCAGTATACAATCAGGAATCCAGGGCAGGGAGAGGAGTCGTGGCAGGCAGCACAGGTTTCGAGAAGAAACACGCCAGGAAGCGCAGTTCAGGGCTATGGGAAAAACCAGGGGTCACATTACGGGTAGCAGACAGGAAAGAGCACCATACAGCAGGGCTAGAAAGATTGGAACCTTTGCTCAGGAACAGGGCTTGTTGGGGGTATTGACTGAGGTGCAGGCTGATAGGCTGGAAAGCCTAGTCTGGGAAGGGCCCACGTTCCTTTAGAAGGAGTGAGAGAGGCACCTGCCGACACCTAGGGAGTGAAACATGGGCCAGACCATGGCAGCTGAAGGTAAGCACGGGCGCACAACATCTACAGTTACAGCTTTATCTATGACCTATATTAATACTTGATACGCTGGGTATCTTCGGCAAATATTGAAACTTGACATGTAATACCCTTAATACAAAGCAGTAATAGAAATAGTAAGAAGTGGGAACATCAACCCATCGAAAAAATGTGCATGAATGACGACCATCTGTTTTCTATCCCTCAGCCAATTACTTAACCAAATACACAGATTTTCCCAGTCCCAGAAGTCCAATTTAGTACCAAAAACCTTTTATGGGCACGGTATCAAATGCCCTGGAAAAGTACAGATTACAAATACACAAGCTTCCCCCGGTCCGTATGGAACTATCTCCTCATAAAGTGTAATAAGATTAGTTTGACAGGACTGATCTTCATAAACCCATGCTAATACTGTGTTATAAAGGTTATGTACAGTGAGATTCTCCAGATTATTAGCCATGCTATAACAAAGAACCGCTCAAATATTTCCCCCACACAGAAGTAGAAGTTCCGGATCGCTTTTTGATCCTTTTTTTGAATAGTGATACCACATTGATATGCCGCCAGTCCTGTGGAATGATTGGTTTGTTGTTGTGTTGTAAATATGTGAACCATTGTATATAGCAGTGGTGGCGAAACCTATGGACGGGTGCCAGAGGTGGCCAATCAGAGCATTTTCTGGGCACTCAGGTCTTTGCCCCGAACAGGACCTAATCCACCGAATCTTCCTGCAGTCCAGGCAACTTAAGCTGTTGGGAAAGTGAGAAGGGGTTAACAGAAGTGCATATCTTTGGATGTCATCCTGCTGGACCCAGTCAATTTCTCCTGACCAGAGAGGGGACCCTGGAGCGAGGAAGCAGCTACAATGATAGGCTGAATTTGCCCTCCTTTCAACTGTATTGCGTGGCCTCAGGCAGCCGATACATGAAGTAGGTGTGGAAAAAACAGATAGCAATAAGTTATTGCTCAAAATGCCATGTTGGCAAGTAAAGGGAATCGGAGATTTTGGTGTGTGTTTGGCACTCTGGTCTCTAAAAGGTTCGCCATCACTGGTATTAGGGATACTAGGGAACCATTGTATGTTGCCTAAAGAATGTGTTCTATCACACTAAACATTGCACTGGGAATAAACTTCACCCTGATTATTGAAAATTTGGATGGTGCTTTCTACAACTATATGCCAGGACCTGATGACTTGAACCCACCTAACCGGTAAGGACCGGGCCCTTTCCTGTTTTTTCATGTCAAATTTAACTCCCACTTAAAAAATCTAGACTTTTTTATGTGTACACGTTAAAGAGCTGTGTGAATGGCTTGTTTTCTGCGTAAACAAATTGCCACTCATTAATTGATGGTATTAATTTCCTGCCCTGTACTCCGGAAGCGGGAAAAAAAAAAATTCCAAAGCAATTGAAAATGGTGTGTTGAATGAAAAAAACACATTGCGCATTTTCTGTGTGGGCTTGGATATTACGATTTCCAATGAGCGCGCACCAAATGACATGATCTACTTATCGTTGGGTCGGTACGATTAAGGGGATACCAAATTGTATAGGGTTTCTATAATGTTTTCTACCTTTACAAAATTAAAACCTCCTGTACAAAAATGTTTTTTTATTTTGCCAACTTAGATGCCGCTAATAACTTTTTATACGTTGGTGGGTACGGAGCTGTGCGTAGGTGTCATTTTTTGAGAACTTTGATAATATTTTTCAATGCTATCATTTTAGGACTGTCCGACCTTTGATACTGTTTACTAGACTTTTGTTAGTTTCAAAATGGCAAAAAGTGCCATTTTAAGACTTGGCGCTATTTCCGTACAGGGTTAAACGCATTGAAAAACCGTTATCAGTTGATTGTTGATTAGATCGGCATTTTCGACGCGTCGTTACTGATGTGTTATGATTTTTACGGTTTATTTATATTTATGTCAGTTTCTAGGGAAAGGGGGGGTGATTTGAAATTTAGGTTTTTTTATTCTAATGTTTTTTTGAAACTTTTTTTTATTTTTATTTATACATTTTTCAGACTCCCTAGGGACTTTAACAATAGGTTGTCTGATCGATCATATCATTACTGCCCATTACTACAGTAGACAGTATATGGGGATTTTCTTCCTCAGTCTTACAATTGCTGTCAGAACATTCTGGCGTAAACACCGCAGGATTTCTGTACCACTCTACGAGTGCCAGCTCCAACATCTACATTCACCACTGAAAAGGTAACTACCCACTGAATAACCAACAAATGGTTGAAACACATATCCCACAAACTAAACCAATAGACAAGTTTATAGCAAGTTATACAAAAAGAAAATGTTTTTAGAATCAGGTGACAAAACTTTAGTTTTTTCCATAAATAATATGCAATTAAAATAGTAATTACGGCATAACACCTGATAAAAAGTGATAATTATTGGTTACAATGCCCCCGAAATACCGAGGGGCGGCCGAGCGCCATGAGGTTGCGAAAGGGCCTCGGGTCTCTACCTACTAGCTATAGGGCAGGCATCTCCAGGGCTAAGCAATTGGAGATGTGGAATCGATAAGGCGGTTGGTGGCGGGTGCGGGTGGGTTGACCTATATTCTGTTTCGCTCAGCGTCTGGGGTTATGGACGAGCCTGAACGCTGGTGGAGCTGTGGAGAATGTGGAGGACGAAGATTGGTTTTTTGTGCCAGGGTTCTGGGCCAGGGGGCTGAACTATCAGCTTGAAACGCAGGGGGAAGGTAGCAGTGGTTGCTTACGGCCAGAGGGGTGAAAACGGGCTCGGGCCACTGAACAGTGGGGTGTTTAGCATTCATATGCCTGCGCATTAACTGGTGGTAGTTAAGCTTATAGGGTCGGAACACATGCTGAATCCTGTTTTGGCAAAAGGTTGCCACCACAGTCCGTCGAGGTCATCCGGTGTTTACCTTAAAGGAACTCCAGACTGAAAAATCTAGCCTCGCCGGCGGGGAGCCCTCGCCACGGGGAGCTCACATACGTGGACACATTTGCGGCTGATGCACCTGCTCTGGCCTGGCCTCTCCGTTCTGGCCCACCACTGCCTTTTCCAAAACCTGTTCTGGTCGAGGACTCTCCTCCGCTCAGAAGCACTGTGTTCAACCCCGGCCCTCTCAACCCCGCTTGGGTTGTCACTCATCATCCTCCGATCCCTCAGTCTGTTCCCCTCGGACTTCCTGCCTGACAAACACACGTTCACCATGTTTCTGACAAACCCGGGATCTCCCATCGCTCGGCACCTCTTTACCAACTTTTCCACTACGTCAAAGAAGGTGCACCATACACCACAGAACTGCGACTGGTGGGAAAACCATGGGCATCGAAAAAACATTGCTCAGGCAAGCAAACCGGGAGGAACAGTGGTTTTTGGACTGTGGGGAAGGGTCCAGAAAAACAGTTTCTCAAGGAGTATGCCAGTCAAATGCCACAATTTCTGGAGGGGGCCAGACTTGGGGGGGAGGAGGCTGAGGTGGCAGGAGGCTGGAGGGAGTGCCCGATTTCGGTGACATGGGTGGAATTAGCGTGAAACACTGAACTGGTGGACAAATTGCCTCGAAGCATTGTCGGCCATCCGCGACATACCTGTTGCATGTTCTGGCCTAACAGTGCTCTACCACGAAGTCCCAGTAACTTCAGACAGAACCTTAGGGAGTGTCAGCTCTGCGGCGGTTCCCGTGCTCCCTCATCAGAAGGTGGTGTCTTCAACACCCGCCCACAGGACCACGGCCTACTGACCCGCGCAGTGTGAGACTCCCCACGTCCCCGCCCCTCGTTCCTCTTACCCGCTAGGCCCTCGGGTTTTAACATTTGAAAATGAAAGTTATAACTTTAATATTTTGTTACTTTTTTTTGGTTTTTGTGTTGTGTTTTTATAGTTTTTTTTGTGTGTTTTTTTAGTTTGTTTAAAACCAAACAATGCTTACCTATTGCTAGTATGCTATTTCTAAGCCAAGTATGACAAGCACACTGATTGCCATGATTGACGATGACGCTGAGTGAGTATGAAAAAATAAAAGTTAAATAAAAAGGAAAATGGCAGACTGTTGCCTAATTGAAAATCACCCTAATAATTTTCCCACTTCGGTCTTGCGATGTGAATATGGGAGTCACTAAGCGCTCTAAAAACAACAGCGGGTCGCAAGTCTCACTCCAAATCCTCACACAATTGGAGTATAGTGCACTGCAGCAAGGACATCCACCGCAGATCAACCAGAAATAAAATTATATACGCTCTGGTAGGTAAGTCAAGCCGTTTGGATTCTTCCTTTGGGTTTTCTAGCCAGGTATGAGAAAAGACACACTGATAGATGACGCTGAGTTATGGAAAAAATAAAAGTCAAAATAAAAAGCAAACTGCCGACAGACTGTGCCTAATTTGAAAATCAAAACCTAATACATTTTCCCACTTTGGTGTTTGACGGTGGAATGTGTGTCACTAAGAGCTAAAACACAACGGTAGCAAGTCCCCCTGCAAATTCCCTTCACAAATGGCTAACTGGACTGCACTTCTAGTGCCGCACAGCCCAGCACAAGCAAACAAAAAAAAAAAAAAAAAAAAAGTATAACGTTATGTAGGGAGCCCTAGAAGGGCTGTTGGGTTCTGTACGGAATCACTCTGCATAACACATTCTAATTAGGGAACACCCCATACGCTTCTCCCTGACCAGGCGGCAGGCTCTCGTCCTAGCGGCATCCCCAGACACAGAATGATCCGAGGGGGGGGGGGCAGCGCGGACAGGGGCCTTAGTTATCCCAAGGGTTCACTGATCTGCCAGCCAAACCTGCATCATCTACGTGAAGGGTCCACGTCATGCTGGTGGAGTGCCAGAGTTCTCTGGGCTTAGTTGATTGGGCTCTGTTCTGGCCCGCCAAAAAGCAAACGTGGGAGATGCAATTTTTGTCTCGCGAGCGGGGCAATAATTCGTTCCGAGCAACTGAAGCAGTTTCGAGTACCGCTAATGGGCTCGAACGAGCTTCAAGCTAGGACGAGTATGTCGTCTCAATCTCTTATTCATTATCAATAAAAATGCCCAAGTTTGAAAGGGTTAAAACAAAGTGAGGCTCATCACACTTTTTTCCAGTTCATCATTTTTCATTGTTAAACCTTTTTTTTTTTTTTATGAAAGGTTTGTGTTGATCTATTTTGGAGGGGTATAAAGCCACCGCAAGGGATTCTGATTACCACTCTCGAGTGCAGCGGGTCAACAAATCGCATTCACCACAATGAAAAGGTACACTACCCACATGAATAACCAAATGGTTGAAACAACACTATCCCACAAACTAAACCATAAAGACAAGTTTATAGCAAAGTTATACCACAAAAAGAACAATTTTTTAGAATCCAAGTGACAAAACTTTATTTTCCATAAATAATATGCCAATTACAAATAGTAATTACGGTTATAAACACTGTAAAAAGTGTAAATTATGGTTACAATGCCCATACAAAACTTATAAAAACAAATACCACGTGTCCTTAAAAAAAAAAAATAAAATAAATATAGCACCCTTGTCAGCTTTGATGGACATGAAAAAAAATTGAGGCTTTAGGAAAAAAAAAAAAAAAAAAAAAAAAAACATTGGCTATCTTAAGGGTAATTCTTTAGTTTCAGCTTTGAACAGATGAACTGGACATATTCATAAAGGGTTTTTTCACGGGATGGGTCACTCTTTCCCATGGCCTTCTGGTACTTCAAACATTCGGACAAAACAATGGTGAATTCAAGTGCAGCTGAATTTTAACTACGGTTTACGGTATGTTTAAACCTATTTCTTATTCATTGATTAGACATGGAATAATAGTTGGAAAATGTTGTTGGTTTTAGCTTCAACCCATAGCCACATTGTCTGAAAATTGGACATTTTTTATGGTTAAGTATTAAAGCAACCATACTCAAAGACACCAAAACTATTCACAGGTTCAATTTTACACTTTTATCCACTTTCTATGTGATTACCTTATTTGGCTGATCAGAGGCCTTGGTGAACTTGGCTCTAAAAGGCTATCTGTTTTGGTAGTAAGGTAACTTTGTTCAGAATAGTTAACAAACATGTTTACTCTTACTGATATCAAGTTACCTGACTTGGTTTCTGGATGGTAAACCACCGCGTTATTCTCCAATCATTAAGAAGATCACCTGTTTAGATGAATTGGTTAAAATAACCAGGACGGAACTTGGAGCAGAAGTAAAAAGAGGACCAAATGTCATCTGCAGGCAAAAACTCATTCAGTCTCAGTTAGATATGTCATGGTGGTTTTGGCATAGATAGAGATGAAAAACGAAAACCAAACAATTCAATCATAGAAGACAAAAAGGTGTGTGTGACCTGATAAATAATTTATTGAAGGTAGTGCTGTTATATTATTAATTACAATTTTTTGAAAATAAGACTGCCTACATAATAATTAATGTAAAAGTGGCGGTTTATGAGGGTGTATAGGGCACATAATGTTATATATTGCCAAACCATTACTTTTGAATAAAGAAACATTAAAATTTAGACGCACATACAGCAAAGATTGCGGTCTGCACACCACTGAAAGTTTGTCTTTTATGTGATATACAGGGGCCGGATAAAGGAGGGCCGGAGGGTCAAGCCCCGTGGACCCCACCACATTTCACTTTTTAACCCCTTTCACCGAACGCGCGCCGACTAGTACGGCGCGGCGCCGGGTCCCGGTGCATGGAAGCAGGGCTTCGCGGGCCGAGCCATCCTCATAGCCGGTAACGTCTTTGTGCCATAATTGCAGCAAAAGGCTTACCGGTAACACCACGCGGATCGGTTGGCTAGCACCGGATGCGGGGCGTTTCACCGCGATCGCCCTCCGGGCAATGCTGCAGAGGCTTCAAAAAAGATGGCGCCGGCCAGCATGGCGCGCCATCTTGGCGCGGATCTCGCTCCCGATGACGTACGGGGGAGCGGTTTGTGAGTCCGTGCCTGACAGCATCGGGCCTCACGAAGCCCGAAGCTGTCTCGATTTTAACCCTATCATACAATGTGGCTATAGACATTGTAATGAATGAGGGAAGTAAATTCCCCAATTTACTGCCATATTGGCAGTATGGCAGTATATGTTAGGATCGATCAACAACCTAGGGTTAAAGTACCCTAGGGGAGTCTTGGAAAAATAGTTAAAAGTAAAAGTAAAAAAAAAAAAGTTTCAAAATAAAAAACATATATTAAAAAAACCTAAAAATTCAAATCACCCCCCTTTCCCTAGGAAAAACTGATTTAATATTCTTTAAACAGTTTCAAAAATAATAACAAGATTTAGGTATCACGCGTCCGAAAATGTTGATCTATCAAAAAATTTTTATAACGGTTTTTCACTGCGTTTTTAAACCCCGTTACGAGAAAAAGAAAATAGCGTCCCAAAGTTCAAAAAATGACATTTTTTTGCACATTTTGGAAAAATCTAAAAAAAATTAATAAAAAGTGATCAAAAGTCAGCACAGTCTCTACAATGATAGGCAATGAAAAACGCCATCAAGTCGCAAAAAAATGACACCACCCACAGCTTCGTACACCAAGTATGAAAACAAGTTATTAGCGCCAGAAAGATGGCAAAATCAAAAAAAAAATTTTTGTTACAGGAGGTTTTAATTTTTTTAAATGTATGATGGAAAACCCAGTTATAAAACCGTGTACAAATGTGTATTCCTGTGATCGTAGAACCAAAGATAAAATAGAAGTAGGACCAGTCATTGGGACCGCCCCAGAGTGAAAGACTGTGAATCCAAGCACCAAGAAAAAGTCTCGCAAATGTGTTTTTTCACCATTTCACTGCATTTGGAATTTTTTCCCGCTTCCCAGTACGCGCCATGGAATAATAATACCGTCCACTACGAAGTGCAATTTGTTACGCAGGAAAAATAAGCCATAACAGAGCTCTTATGTGAAAAAAAAAAAATGAAAAATTAAAAACCGATTATGATTTTTGGAATTGGAGTGGGGGTGTGAAAAAATGGAGTGAAAAAAAACTAAAAAAGGCCAAGTCGTTAAGGGGCCCCCCACCACAGTTTCCGAAAGGTCCAGCGGCAAGGACTGTCTCTATTGGCCAATGCGGCAGGTGCCGTGGCCGCCGCAAATGCACATAGGGGTCGGGAATGTCAGCTGTGTCAGTGCGACACACTGCTTTGCTGGTGGAGATATACCAGGGATTGGGTGATACAAGTATAGAGGGGCGGTGGTGTCTAACTACAGGGGGGGGTTGGTGGGTATACTACCAGGGTTCGTACTGGGCGGGAGGCTATATACTAGGGGGGCTGGGCCAGGCTACATTACTACCAGGGAGCTTGGCAGGCTACATTACTAGAGTGTCTGGGCAAAGCTTACATACTACAGAAGGGCTGGGGCAGGTATATACTAACAGGGGGCTGGCAGGCTATATACCTCCAAAAACATTGTTGGAAGGGAGGCCCCACCATTTGCGCCACGGGGCACCCCACCACCCTTTAATCGGCCTGGTGATATAGTAGTAAATAGATATACACAAGGAAAAAAGCAGCAGTCCAACGCAGGTAGATATAACAAGAAGGGTGGTGTCTTATTCCAAAGAGTGACAAGGGGGCAATATTTTGGTCTAGTATGAGGCCTTCTCATGCACAAATGAAGTGTGTTCAATTATAATTATTATCACAAAAAAGGGAAGTCACATAACACAACACAGATGCGCATAGAACCATACAGAGTGGAGAACTCCTCAAGTAGATAAAGAGATAAATATTTGGTAGAATTCAAACAGAAGCACAATGGTAGACCAAAATGGGGGGTTGGTAAGCGTAACCAGGGCACCAGGAAACGGTCCTTTAAAAATGTACAAAGTAAAAGAAGCAGCATTCCAATGCAGGTGATTTTATTGTGAAAAAAAAGGTGTCTTTTTTTCCTACATAGTAATACAGTGCCGACGTTACGGCTAAGTATTGAAAAAACAATATAAAAAAAACAGGGGCATAATGAGGCTAAAAGAAAAAGTGGATCCTGCCAGAGGGGCACATACACAGTATGTAGGTCCTTGTTTACAATTCCTGATTCTGGTTGGTTAGATTGCCCTTTAAAGGTGGGTTCAAAGTCTTCAGGTCCTGGCATTATAGTTGTAGGAAAAGAAGCGCGGTCCAATTTTCAATAATCTAAGGTTGAAGTTTATTCCCAAGTGAAATGTTGTAGGTGTATAGAAACACCATTATTCAGGCTACATTACAAATGGTTTCCCTACTATCCTATATACAATGGTTCCACATATTTACACCAATGCATTTCCACAGGACTGGCGCATATCAAATGTGGTATCATATTCAAAAAAAAAGGATCAAAAAGCGATCCGGAACTTCTAACTTCTGTTGTGGGGAAGGAAAGATTTTGAGCGGTTTTGTTAGAGATGCTATACTGGAGAATCTCACTGTACATAACCTTTATAACCAAGTTTTTAGCATGGGTTTATGAGGATCAGTCCTGTCAAACTAATCTGATTTAGCCTTCTATGAGGAGATAGTTCCATACGGACGGGGGAAGCTGTGGATGTTGTATATCTGACTTTTCCAGGGCATTTGATACAGTGCCATAAAAGGTTGGTACTAAATTGAGAATGCTGGGACTTGGGGAAAATCTGTGTATTGGGAAGTAATTGGCTTAGTGATAGAAAACAGATGGTCGTCATTAATGGCACATTTTCGAATGGGTTGATGTTCCACCTTCTTTTAATATTTCTTATTAACGACTTTGTATTAGGTTACATAGTCAAGTTTCAATATTTGCAGAAGATAACAGCTATAAAGTAATTAATATAAGGTCAATAGATATAGCTGTAACTGTAGGTGTTGTGCTCACCGGCTTACCTTCAGCTGCCATGTCTGGCCATGTTTCAGCTCCCTTAGGGTGCGCAGGTGCCTCTCTCACTTCCTTAAAGGAACATGGCGTTTCCCAGCTAGGCTGTTCCAGCCTATCAGGATGCACTCCAGTCATATACCCCAACAAGCCTGTCTGCCATGAGCAAAGGTTCCAGCTTTCTACCCTGCTGTATGGTGCTTCTTCCTGTCTGATACCGTATGTGACCCCTGGTTTGTCCCTGACCCTGAACTGCACCTTCCTGGCGTGTTTCTTGAAACCTGTGCTGCCTGCACGACTCTCTCCCTGCCTGGATTTATGATGATCACTGCCTGTCTTGACTACGGACTATATTAACTACACACCTGCCACGTACCAGTGTCTTAATGTCGCTGGGCCAGCGCCTATCTATACTCAGACCACCAACAAGAGGGTGTAGGTTTAGCGGCATTGCGATCTCTCCGCAGCAAAGTCCAGATTCCTTGTATAGGGGTAAAAGGGGTGAATACACAGAGAGGTCTAGGGATATCGGCTATCAGGTCTCAGGGTCAGTGAAACCCCCTGGACCACCGCGGATGATGACACAAGCCGACACCTGGGACCAGAATTTAGAGTGGCACAGGTCTTCACCAGAGCCCGCCCAAAGCGTTGTGCCACCAGGTCGATTCACAAGTGTGGACATGTCGCTGGAGGGTGCAGCAATGTTGGAGGTACAGGAACACAAGGCGGTCTTGGAGTCAGAAACAGATAGTCGGGCAGGCGGCGAGGTACAGAGTCTGAAAAAGGGCCAGGAGGTCAGGTTGGCAGCAAGATTCAAGGTCGGGTTTTGGTCCGGGTCACAATGAAGAGCAGAATACAACAGGTTCGCAGGGGAAGCTTTCTCATAGGACAATAAGCACTAAGATTCAGCAGGTTGGTGAAAGCCGGCCTTTTATGAAAAAAAACCAGAAGTGGGCAGCGCATGGTTGGCCAGCCGGGACCAGGAGCTTTTGAACGCGGGAGAGGTAAGTGAGGACTGGGGGAAGGGCACCACCACGGAGAGTGCCTGCGATCCAATACGTGGATCGGCAGGGGCACCCGTGACAACACCTTAGTGTGTATGGCTTAAGTCAAACCAGTTATATAGCTCATTGGGGTCACATGCCGCTGCTTGCACAATAGCATTACAGAGGCAGGGATTTGTGAAAGCTTGAGGAATGGGTGGAGAAATGGTTGATGAGTTGTTTAATGTAGATAAATGTATAAGGTTATGCCACTTGGGCCATGTAAACAAAAAAGTACAAGTTATTGTCAAACAGTCAATTACTTGGTAGGTTAAAACTGCAGCTGAAAAAAGATTGGTATTGGTGGATGGTAAAGTTAATTTTAGTGACCCAGCCCAGGCAGCTGCTGCTAAGAAACACATAAAATTAAGAAATGCATCAAGAGAGGAATAGATTCTCATGATAAGGACATAGTTTTGCCCTTATATACAAAATCATGGTCAGGCCACACATGGAATATTGTGTACAGTTTGGGTATAAAAAGGGACATAGTAGTAGAACTGGAAACGACAGAGGAGGGATAAATATTTGTAATATTATTCAGTTTAAGAAAAAAGAGAGCTGAGACACCATTACAATGTACGGGCAAGTATAAGGATTTCTCCAAGATCTTTTATAACCTGGGCGTGAACAGGACACAGGGGCTTCCTCTACACCTAGAGGAGAGGCAGTTACCATTGCCATTGACAGGGATCTTACTGTAAGGAGCAGTTGAAAACTATGGAACTCTCTGCCGAGGAGGTTGTCTATGGCGGGCTCTAGTACATGTTAAGGGAGAGGCCTGGATGCCTTTCTGGGAGAGAGAAATATCACAGATTATGGGGAAAAACATTTTTTACTCGGAATTTGATTTGGCGCTATATAAATAAAGCTAATTATTACTATACAGCTCCCCTTTAATACATGCAGAACCTCCATATGCTCACCACGTCCTCTTCATCCACACCACGCACGTCTGATGCACAGGTGCAGTAAAAGGATAGGAGAAGATGGGTGGCCGACATGCAGTTCGGGTAGGGGCACCTAAAATACACTTCACTTTGGATGTTATTGAGCAATTAGAGTGTTGCCTGCTTTTCTACAATAAAATAGATACATATTTGATGTAACTGAACATGTATGATGTTTTCTGATGGAAGTAGTAACAGAAGAGAAAAAAACAGGTTTTTTACTACAAAAAGCTTATACTGATGACAAGTTGGCTCCGTTTATTTATCAGATAATTGTGGTTTATATGTCTCGGCCTCCCTTCACTCTTTTTTTGTAGCTGTAGTTCTATTTCGTCTTAGTTTTTACTTCCTTAAAACCAGGTCAATTTCCCAGTGCTTTTCCATCCTCACATCTTTTCACCTAATGTAACTCAAAAATGCTCTTCTCACATGCTCCTCTTTCATCTTGAGTCCTCCAATCAATACGTTAACTCCTTCCAGGACCATGCTTCATTTTCCCCCCCGATTCAACTCCACCTCACTAAATCCTTCTCATTATTTCACTGGCTGAACAGCAGAGCCAGAAGACACTGTCAAACAGAAAGCTCAGATATTTTCATCCACATCTCTATAGATGGGCTGACAAGACAACCATTTTTGTATGTATTAAATATAAGGACCACTATAACCGCTGCACTCCAATTCCTTGCAGTGGTCTGAATGAAGGTCCTCTCTAAATGTTTTTTATAGTTAATGTCCTTTTTTGTGCTGTTTTTTTTGCCATAGCTATTAGTCGCTATTTTTTGTATTGAATGCAAAAAAAACCTATTTGTGTAAAAAGTCCCCAAAATCTCATGTTAAACTTCAATGTAATCTAATGGTTTATTTCATAGTTTAGTGTAAGGTTCCGGTGTACTATTCATCAATGTCTCATTATAGTCAAATTATCGGGTCTATGCAAATTATGGCATGAATATGACTGATTCAAAGAGCAGAGTTCTATTATTACATAATTGACACCAAGATTAAGAACTTTCAACACAACACAAGTGTATTTGCAGAAAATGTTTTATTAAAATGTGCACTTGTTCTAACTTTAATGGGGTGAGAGCTGTCTGTTTTCTCAGAGCCAACGAAAAATGAGACCATCTTTTAGCATTATTTGTAATAGAGAAGTTTGTACTTTATAGCCATATTAATGTTGTAGCCAATTTCCCTTTTTCATGTCTTACAATTTAAAGAGACAGAAAGTCAACTTTAATGGTAATGAAAATAAGTGCATATAATTATGTTTTGACATATCATATGAAATTCTTTGGCGGTCCCCCTAAAACAAAACCAGACTTACAGACAACCCCTCTGCCACTGTGACCTCTGGTGAAGCTCTCTGGATGCTTGCTTAGTTCCAGACTGCAATGATTAGCTGTAAGTGTCTGTATTGTATTAATAATCCTTGGTCCCATTACAGCAAAAAAAGTTTAACGCCAATTGGTACTGGCGCAAAAAAAAAAAATTTCTGCATCTAGAACTAAAAACATACGTTTCGACTTACATACCACATTCAACTTAAGAAAAAACAAAGTAACTATCTTGTATGTAACCCGGGGATGCCTGTATTCTGTAAGCATAGTGTGATATTTCACATAAAAGCGGGACTTCTAGAAGGACATTCTGGTTGCAGTGTCTCATTAAAGTGCGTAGTAGCCTACAAGCAGTTAGGATTCAGTGTGCTGATCTACACCAGGGCCTTGCACTATAAACAGAGATCACCAAGTAGAGCAGTCTTAGTGAGTCCAAAATGCACGGGCCAGGTAATGGCCTGGAGTTAAAGGGCAAAATAATCACATTGTCTGAAGGGTTCAGGGTTAATACGCCGGTTTTTCTGAAAATGTCTCCCTACATGTAAATTATGTGAGGAGTGGCAATATTAGCGCTTCTTCCCCAATATCAAGCAGTTCAGTGACCAGATGAGTCGGTGTTCTTATGTCACACATGTCATGTAAAAACTTCACAGGAAAAAACTAACAATTTATTTATAAATGCTTGTGACCTTGACATTTTACATTAATATAGTAACTCATCTTCTTTTTTTAATTTGAACCATTCACTTCAGCATAATACCATTCATCGGGATATGTGGTTGCATATATAAAGCCTTTGACCAGATGTGTACACACAGTAGATTTTCTGTAAAAAAAAGTCAGAGTAGAAACCAACACTCCTCCCTTAGATCCTATCACATGCTCAGGAGTGTCTAAAAAGAGGTTGTCTGACTATTGTACCAACTACATTACTGTTGTAGGAGTTTAAATACTTATGCAGACAAAAAGAACCGATGAGAGAACTAGTAAAGATACAGACTGAACAGAAGCCAGCAGTATACAGCCCTGATGGATAGTAGAAAAAGCTTGCTGAAAAGTAAATGTTTATATGTGTACTAACCCCAGCAGCTAATCATGCCAGTCTTACCATTACTTGGTATAGAGCAGCCCCTAAATATATTCATCCAAATCAAGGGCGGTTTCAGAATTGTGGCAGGTTTATTCCATGTGAACAAGGTCTACGTTTTATTTCAATAATACCATTTTGGGAGAAACTTAGACCTTTAAATAAGAAAATCTAAGTAGCAAAAAAGTCATATGCTCTGTGGGTTCAATAGTAAATAACTGAGTACTTTCGTAAACTACCAAAAAGAGATGTCACTGTGTGCAAAAACAATACATACTTTTCCTTACCAAAAGCCAAAAAAGTGAAAAACATGTTTGCATTATATCACATACAAATGTAACTACTCTCATCAGAGCTCTGGGGAGCCAATAAAAACAAATAGATATACTCAATCCATGAACAATAACCTAAGCAAATGAGTGTTATCCGTTCATAACAAGCCAATAAGAAAATAAGTTAAAGTTTGTTTAAGAAAAACATCATACACTTTTAAAAATTAGGTGATGGATTGCTTAGATACAACAATATTGTATGTGTTCCTTTTTATCTTCTCACCCCCTCCCTGTGGCCTCTTCCCAAATTCTGCCTTCCTTTCCAGACCCATGGCTGCTCTCCCCCACACACAGATTTCCTTCTCTTCACGCTCCAATATTCTTTTCTCTCGGCTAACTCTATCCATACCTCCTTGGATATAAACTTCATCACAAAGGACCCATATCCTCTGGCTTGGGACACTCCTAAAGACCAGCACAGCATACAGTTTATGATAGTACTCACATAGTTGTCTCTTTATTATAAGTTTGTTGTTCCTTTAAAAAATTGTTTTATTTTTTGGAGTCTGATAGAAAGTAAGGTCTCTGTTAGAAATGTACACTACATATACACAGTCCACAGTTCAGTGTTCTCCATCATAGCCAGTGATACAAGATTGCACTCACTCAAAACATCTTAACGTTCAACCAGCAATAATAATAAACTTTCATATAGTGCCATCATATCCACAGCAGTTTTAGAAATCATTCAGGGGGACATGTATCTTATTTCTGCTAGTCTATTATCTCATTTTTGCAACTTTTTTGGGGTTTTTTCACTCCAAACTTTGCTGTTGTTATTCCAAGTATGCCTTGTCTGCACCTGTGCAAGCAGTGTGCCTTATGTGTCTTTAGTGTATAGATGTTCCGTTCGACTTTTCAATTATGTATCGCTTTTTTTTTGCAATATATTGCAACTTTTTAGGTGCAAATCTACATCTGGTCAGGGACAGTTAAAGGAAGATTTTTTTCTTGAACCCTGTTTTAACATGTAAAAAGAATATTTCACATGCTTTAAATGTTAAAATTTTGCATTGTAAATTAAAAAAATATTTAAATTTAAAATTTTTTTGTAAAGTGTGTAAATTGTTGCATTTACAATCTTTTTGGTTAATACTAAGGGTGAGGTCACACGTTTGTGTTTGATGTGTGTTTTAAATGAGTTTTGAAACACATTACAACAGCTATGTAAATGTGACATTACGCAGTATGTTAACATTGCATTTACTAGCATTTTGTAAAATGCAAATGTGAACAGTAATGTAATTCGGCAATTACCTCTACTCAGCTGTAATGTGTTTTCAAAACGCAATTAAAACGCCAATCAAAATGCAACACAAGCTCAAAAATGTCCAAAAATCCAAATCCAAAATTTACAGGTAGTGCACTCCTCCATATTAACCCCCTATAACACATGGCGTGTGCATGTGGATTTGAGACATTTACAACAAAAAGTCTCACAAAGAAGCCTGCTAGGGTAGGAAAAAAATACACATTTATCACAAGTAAAAAGAACATAAATAAGAGCAAAAAAAGAGCCGCCAAATGTCTCAAAAAAATCACCACAGAGAAGAAAAAAAACTTAATGCATGTCCATCATAGAGTTACAATTAGTTATAGTAGAAAGGAACAAACAAGAAGGGATTATTTCATTGCATGTATAGCCATCAGCCTCATTATTCTATATCATTATTTTGCAACCAAGGGAAGCGTAGCCTACTTTTGGGTACATTCACACTGTGATCTTACCTGTGTACATGATGCTTAGCATTATGTGCACCCAGCATAATATGTAGCAGTGTAGTATAAGGGATTATGAGCACATCATATACACAACATTGCAGAAAAGAATCCGCAACAGAAAACGGGCTTTCTACTAGGGATTATAGGCGGTAGCAAATTACCGGGGTCCCCTACTTAAGAACACCGCCGACTTACAGAAGATCCCTGTTACAAAAACGGACCTCTGGATATTGTTAAATTATTTTACTTATCCTTAGGCTGCCAATAAACAGCTATAATAGTTATCAAAGGTGTCTGTAATTAAGGTTTATTGTTAATCATGGTTCTTATGACAATCCAACATTTTAAAATCCAATTGTACAAGAGACCAAAAAAATTCTGTCTGGGATTACAAGGATAAAATATACAGTTCCGACTCAATACAAATTCAACTTAAGAACAAAACCTACAGAACCTATCTTGTACGTAACCCGGGGACTGCCTGTATATGACGCGGCACTTATTGCTGCTTCTCTATTTTCTTCAATGGGAGTTCCAAGAAGAGCAACAGGAGGATATTTTGGACCTAACCCTTTCTGAAAAAACTTGGTCAATTTATGATTACCATTTTAAGATAAACTTATATGATAAATTGAATCCTCTCTAGAAACGACCAGAATCCAAAGTGCACATAACATGAAACCTTTCCAAAAATGTCCAGATATTGACATGCACATATACAGTGAAACCTCACCAGAAATATCCAGGTATATTACATGTACATGTCTAAGAAACATCTCAGAAATTCCCAGATTAAGATATGTGCAATATCACCATTGGAGGCCTACAGCATGCAGGTAGCAGGAGACTTGAACTGGAGTGGCTGGCTGTGTGGTGGCACAGGGCTTGGCGTTACAGATGCACATACACCATGAAATCCAGTTATTTTACATTCACTTAAACCTGGTGACCTGTACTGAAATGTCCAGGTATGTGGCATGCCCCCCTAAACCAAGAAACCCCTCCCGAAATGCCACCTCTCCAGATATGTGCCATGTACATATACAATAAGATCTTTATGCCCTGGTTTCAATGCTCTGATGATATATTACACATGGGCGATTAATCATACTCCTGCATAGCGTAGCTTGAGTCCTGCAATTCCAGGTAACTCTAGAGAATAAGGACTCTTACAGTATGAACAGAAGCTGCAATGGCAACTAAAACAGCAGTGGCAGCTGCGGTAGTTTTGCGCACAAAAAATATTTGAACGTTCAAGGACAATGTTCATATGGTCTAGGTCAATGGTGGCGAGCTATGGCCGGGTGCCAGAGGTGGCACTCGAGGCCCACTCTGTAGGGCCACAGGCCATTGCTCTAGAACAGAGATCACAAGACAGGACTCAAAGAATCTTCCTGAAGTTCCCGCAACTTAAAGGGGTTCTCCTGTAGTGGCAAGTTTGGCCCTATCTCTGTCAGCTCCATGAAATGAACAGAGCAGCCCACGGCTGCTCCATTCATCTCAGGGTGTGCAACAGGGGTACATCTAACGGGGGGCCTAACTTGCTATGACCTTGCTATCCTTTAAGAGATGCTAGTCTCAGTGCCACTGTAAAGTGACACATACTGGCTGCTGGAGTCGCAGGAGATGCGAGAGAAGGTGTGGACAGGGTTTCATTTTTCTTTGGAGTCCTTCTGCTGGAAAACACAATTTTTCCTGTGCAGAGGCCCTGAAAAGAAGCTACAGTGGTAGTCTGATTTGCCACCTTCCTTTCAATTGTGTTGAAAGTAAGCAGCTCCAAACGCTACCCCAGATGTAGCAGTGTTATACGAGCCAGCGAAAAACTGCATTGCCATTCCTGAGAACAGCAGTCCAGTGTATTTATGAGGGGCGTTTGAGGCGTTGTTTCTTCCCGGACCACCCCCTCCCACAATCGTAGGCCGGTGGTGACTGCCAGGCTTCATGCGGCAGTCACCTCCTCCTCGGACCCCCCCCCCCCTTCCTCATGAATATGCTGGACCGCTGTTCGCTAGCTTTATCAGAAGGTTCTGATAAAGGTTCACTGTAGTAATGGGGAGCGCTAGGAGATGCTGAGCGTTTTATTAGGTGACAGGTCTCTTAAATTGCTGTGTTGCCACTTTGCGATAAATAAGTGTGTTTTGGTTGAAGTTGGCCACTCGAATTTAAAAAAGTTTGTCATCACTGGTCTAGGTAGTGCACAAAGCATAGGACAAGAATACCCCACGCCACCCCACTCTGCCATGTTTCTCCATGGATCACCAGAGCCCCCTGCCAGGCCAGCTTGCTGGGCAAGCCGATAGAAGGTCATGTGACCGGAGCTAGGTCATATGATGTGCTACAGCGGCCGCTGGGAGTAGCTCTGCCATCCCCTTGCTGTGTGTGATCGTGCACACACGAATTGCCATGCCATCAGCAGGATTGAACTATGTGACAGCCGATCCTTTACTGTGACAGGGGGCCGATATTACCAGTCCTGTCACCTACCCCTATATACAGTGAGAGGCTGTAGGGGAATGCTATATGCATCCTCTCCGCATGTCTCTGCATACAGATCGTGATAACAGTGATCAGTGGGCTGTTTACCATTAGATCACCTGTTATCTCTGATTCATATAAAGAAAAGCAGGGAACACATATATAATGCGTTCCTTGCTAAATTTGCCCCTGTAAAAATTAAAAAATTAAATCACCCCCATTTCCTAGAACTGATATAAAACTTAATAAGGGTACATTCACACAGCGGTATGCCCGCCGTTGCTGTGAGGAGGAGGAGGGCAGCCCCTCCTCCCTCCATAGAGAATAGCGGCGCACGGCCGCACACACGCCAAAAGATAGCGATGCTCTATCTTTTTGCGGTGTGCGGGCCAGATCGGTGCCACACATGTGTGGCACCGTATCTGCGCCTCGCCGCTATTGCCGTCTATGGGGACATACATGCGGCCGCAAATTTGCGGCCGCATGTACGTCCCCGCAGGCGGCCATGTGAATGTGCCCTAAGCCATAAAAATCCCAAACATGTTAAGTCTCGCCGGGTCACAAAATTCCCCCGGTCTATCAAAATATAAAAAACGGTTATTCCTGGCAGTGAACCGGATAACGGTAATAGCGCAGAAATGTGTGAAACGCACTTTTACACCATTTTACATCAATAAAAATTTGTATAAAAAAATTGACCAAACAGCCTGTACAGTCCTCAAAATAGCAGTAATGAAAACGTCATGCGTTTGGTTGCGTTTCATTGCGTTTGAAACGCATATACAACAGCTGATGAGAGGTGATTTGCCTAATTACATTTCCGTTTAATTAAATGCATGCGTTAACAAAATGCATGCATTAACATCGCGTTTATGATGCGTTTTGTAAATGGAAATGTTTACAGTGATGTAATTAGGCAAATCACCTCTCCTCAGCTGTTGTATATGCGTTTCAGATGCAATGAAAACGCAGGTCAAAACGCAACGTGTGATCGCGCACTCAGAAGATGGCGAATTGTTGTTTGAATACATTTACATATGTGTGCTGCTGGTGATACTATGTGTATGATATTATTATATATGTGTATTATGCAGGCTGCTGGGGTATTATATGCGATAGTATTTAATATAAGTGTATTATTGCAGTGCTCCTGGTGATATTATATGTGCATGTATTATTATATAAGTGTATTATTGCAGTGCTTCTGGTGAAATTATAAGTGTATGTATATTATTTCAGTGCTGCTGGTGATATTATATGTGCATGTATTATTATATATGTGTATTATTGCAGTGCTCCTGGTGATATTATATGTGTGTGTATTATTATATAAGTGTATTATTGCAGTGCTCCTGGTGATCTGTGTATGTATATTATTGCAGTGCTACTGGTGATTTTATATGTGCATGTATTATTATATATGTGTATTGTTGCAGTTCTTCTGGTGATATTATATGTGTATGTATTATTATATAAGTGTATTATTGCAGTGCTCCTGGTGATATTATATGTGTATGTATATTATTGCAGTGCTACTGGTGACTTTATATGTGCATGTATTATATGTGTATTGTTGCAGTGCTTCTGGTGATATTATATGTGTATGTATATTATTGCAGTGCTACTGGTGATTTTATATGTGCATGTATTATTATATATGTGTATTGTGCAGTTGCTCTGGTGATATTATATGTGCATGTATTATTATATAAGTGTATTATTGCAGTGCTCCTGGTGATATTATATGTGTATGTATTATTATATAAGTGTATTATTGCAGTGCTCCTGGTGATATTATATGTGTATGTATATTATTGCAGTGCTACTGGTGATTTTATATGTGCATGTATTATTATATATGTGTATTGTTGCAGTGCTTCTGGTGGTATTATTTGTGTATGTATTATATATGTGTATTATATATGTATGCAGTGCTCCTGTGTATATGGTCCTGTACACAGTGAGGAGGCCTCGTACAGACTCCTATGTTTGGTAATTGATAAGTAACTTTCCCCATGACATGTTCCTGTTTATTACAAATAAAAGCCACTCAGTTAACCCTGTATGTGCCGCCTTGCCCCTCTCCTCCATTGGCAGTAAGTTTGGACTTTTCCCCCTGCGGCCCAGCGGGTGATGATCATGACAGGATTGTCTGAGGGAGGAGGACAAGCAGCTGATCCCACTCCTAGCATCAGTGGGTGCTGCCCTCCACCCCTCCCAGCCTCTCCTCTAAACTGTGTAACTTTAATTGATGAGCCTCCATGCTGGTCCTGAGCCGCACTCCCCCTCCTTAATTAAGCTTTCCCTTCAGGAAGGGGTGGTATAAAGAGCAGTGCTCCCGCCTCAGCTCCCCTGCACTCTCCCACCTAAGCACTCACATAGACACCTCTCCTCCACTGGATACCTACCTCCTCACCCGCACTGGGCACCTCTACACCACATGAAAGTTGTACTCCCTGGGAGTTGGGCACAAGCTCTCCCAACTTAGGCTGCAGTCACCACACGAAGCCGGGGGCACATTCTGTAGTAGGTCAGGGGACCCCACCATCAGCCATCGTGGACTCTGCAGAGGAATCAGCTGTGGGCTTGTACACCATGAGTACTATGAAGCCCGACACCGAGCACAATAATAACATAGAGGAAGAGGTGAGTACCACCAGTCCACCCTCCATCCCTCAGGCTTGTAAAATCTTTAATATTCTCTTTCATGTGATGTTTAAGGTCTCTTTAAAGACTTTCTCAGCTTTTATCTTTGTCCTGCATTGTTCTGGTGTAGAAACTTTTTCCTCTGTTTATTGTAACTTAGTGACTGAATCACACTAGATAGAACATCACATGTAGCAGAGCTGGAAGTGTTTATAGCCTGTGTTTAAGAAAAGTACATGCACAGTTTTGTCATGAGGACTGAGATGTACAAGACCTTATACAGACACATGTAGCTTATAGTTTTGTGTAAACTGTTTCACCTCCTAATGTCACTGCTAAATATTTAGAGTTGTCCTTAACACCAGGCCAGTTCCTTGCTGTCACTATTGAAGTAAACCATGCCTCTGCATGAGTGATTGTCTTGTAGAAAAGTGGCGATCAATGGTGCCAGCTAAATATGTTCTCAAATATTGAAGTGTTTACACTTGTCTAATATCTATTAAATATTATGAAAAGGAGGATGTGTATCTTTTCTAACATTCCTGCACTTCTGTAATGGGTTGTATAAACTATGAGGAAGCTTGCTGATCCAGAAGTATGTGTAATATAAATACTAGGCTATGGATTAGGCTGTTGAAGGCTTGATGTAAAGCTGAGCTACATTAACTTTATGAAGTACAGTATAATAGTTTTATTAAATATGGAAATTTGCACAGGTTTAAGTATAAATGGAGATTTATCAAATATGACCCATTTTGCCTAAAGGGGTAGAAAATCACTTTCTGCTTACTAGGGTATCTAAAGTTTTGTATACACCTTTTTAATGAATAGGTATGTTTCATTAAATGTTTTTGTTTTGGCTTTCTGCAGTTCAATGAGAACTTTCAAATTATCTTACCAACAAAATCCTGCTATAAACTGATCTGGAAATTAGATGAGATTCAAGTAAATGATTTGTCCCTTTAACTGAAATAATAATTCTGTTGACCTTCAGACAGGTTCAGTAGACTAGATTTACATGTGTTCTCTAAGGCTGTTGATCTGGTTACAATACAATATTAAGTTTACCTTTTATTTGAATGCGTAGGAATTGGTACATAATGGATTCTGTGTAGGAAGGGGATGTAATCCTTGTTTGCATTTGATGGTGGGGGGTTTTTTATACGCTATCATAGGGTGGTAAGACATCTATGTTCTCAGGACAGGTATGTTTGCCAGTTGTGTCTATCAAGATTTAGTGTAATCAAGACACGGTGCAGGGAAACGGCACTACAGGAGCAAAATAGCGGTTTATTCTCCCATAGTCATGTGTACAATATACTGTATTATACTACAGTACTATAACTGTATAGATGTGATTGACCAGTTGACTAACGATTAACAATTACCGCATACAGCAAAAAACCTAATTTTCAGTACTGTTGACTGGCCTAGAACTGC
This sequence comes from Engystomops pustulosus, assembly GCA_019512145.1. Classification (NCBI taxonomy): domain Eukaryota; kingdom Metazoa; phylum Chordata; class Amphibia; order Anura; family Leptodactylidae; genus Engystomops; species Engystomops pustulosus. Next base: position 69,820,785 of record CM033644.1, read on the forward strand.
CTCATGACTTATTGTCTTATCAGTGCTGGTGATGACCGCCATTTTGGGGAAAATTCCTTTATCAAATACAATCCCCTTTCCAAAGAGGTGTTTGATGTTTAAATTGCTGGCAAGCAGGTGAACTATTGTCTCTGGCATAGTTACGTAATATTTAGCAGAAATCTATATGATCCAGTTTACCATAACCTACTATAAAGGATTGACAAGACCATAAGTTCATTCTTCAGTTACCATTAAAGAGTATTATCCGTCTTGTTTGGGGTTTTTTTGTTTATTTTTAACCCTCCCCACCACAAATTATATTGTGGGTGTGAAGAAGGGTATTCTTCCTAGTCTCTGTAGAATATAAATTCCTTGACCGGCAATAATTCACAATAAATTCCACCAGTTCTTGTTGCAATTCTGCAAAGGACTAACTTGCTTTTGTTGGCTGCAAAAACTAGAGCTTTTACTAGACTCTTACCTACATTCAATTGCACTACTTTGTTGCTTGCATCAGTTTAGCATATAGCCTGTCCCTGATTTAAGGATGGCCGACTTAGACTACCCAAGTTGGACAGACTGACTGTATGAGGTTTTTTTTTTTTTTTTAATTTTTATCTAAAGTGGAACTTTTCAATACATGACTCCTTCTCTGGATATGGTTGCATGAAAGAACAGCAGATGTAGAGATTGGTTGCTGTCTTTAACCTACTAGACTCCAGACTGATAATGCTTTCAGGATCACATGACACTACCACTGTTGGAATTTAGATGGTAGTGACAATTTAAGTGAGGGGGGGGGAAGATGTCTGTGGCTTTATCCTTTGGAACAGTGTAAAGAGACTAAGACTTCAAACCTTTGTTAAAATAAATTGTGATTAAATTCCACTAAAAAGGAGGGGTGGTGGTATTTGACATCTGTAGTCTGTTTTTACAGTTCTATGACAAGCACAATGCAGAAGATGGGTATGGGGAATAGTAATTTCTTGGTGTCCAGAGTTGAGCACAAATGCTCAGTGGGGAAAAAGCGCTGCCTACAGATAATGTTAAGGCCTAGTGGCCAAATTGGGATAGCAATCTAGTCAGAAGAGCTTTGTTTCAAGGGGTTTTCTAAGGAAACCAAAAAAATTGATGCGGGGGAGTTTACCCATTAAGAGCAAGAGCACGGGAAGAAAAGTTGACTAGGGCTATCCTCTGATAGTTGTAAAGATGAGTTTTGTTTTGTTTTTTTGGCCAGTTTCTTCCCCGAAAGGAATAATTTAGGATTAAAGCGTAACTATAGTGAACTTTGTCCTTAAAGAAATCCTTTACAAAGATTACCATCTGACTTTTCACTTCTGTAGCAAAAAATCCATTAATGGGGTTGCCCACATGTACTAGACTTTTAAAAGGGTAAGTATAAAACCCCAATATGGTCACCCTTATTCTTTTGCCTATAAAACTTAGCACATGGAATATAGCATGACTTGGCCATGAACTTTTTTCTTGGCTGATTATTGGCTTGTTTCTGTGCAGCAAGCCTTAGATTTTTGACTTGTCTCTTTCCCCTTGCACTAGTTTTAACAGTATGGAGTAGGATCTCAAGTTCCTAGGAAATCTGATCAGTTACTAAAGACAAGCTTTTCAGATCGTCGTGTTTCCTTAAGCATTTTCCCCTTTGTACTGTAACCAATTCTGAACACTACCTTGGACTTCACGACATCACTCTAGGCACCATGTGATCTGAAGTGTATATTCCGGTGGTTTTTACTTTTCAATGGAAAATGAGCAGTTAAAACATTTCAGTAGCAACTTGGTACCATGCATTAGGAAAACTAGCTACTGAATTTACTATGTGAAAATGCAACATTGTAACATGCTACTTGAGTGCCTACTCTTGACAAACTGTAATTGCAGACAAAACCTTTGAAAGATTAAAAAAAATAGTTTAAAATACAGAATTGGCAACCCTGAAGCAGATAAGCAGGTGAATGGAATGATGTATTTTATGGGTCTACATACTCAAAATGCAGTATTAGGGAAATGTTGCCATACCATCAGGCTGCTTACAATGCCTGTCGTACATGATGCTTACAGCCTTATAAGTACTGTGTAACTGCATCATAACATTCCATCTGACTTCAGTCAGCCTCTGCTGTAGCTTGATGTACATGTAATGTGGCTCACTGCCATCAAACTTTAGACATTCGCTTGTGGAATGGGGAAACTCAATTTAAGGGTATTGTGAAACAAAATCCCTGGATGTGATCTTCCTGAGTTACTGTAAAAAAAAAAGTGCAAGTTCACAAAAATATCTTGGCATTGCCTTAATTGCATCCTCTAAACCAGTTGTCATATAACTAAAGTTCATATGCTATATGACCCTTGTGTCCCTGGAGATCAGCCATGCTTCACCTCACTATCCTGTCTATAAGCAAGACGACTGTCTGCAACAGGAGTTTTCCTTAGCCTTTGGTTGGAAGCAGGGTTATTAGTGGGGAACCCCCCCTTTATTTTATTTTTTTTATATAATTTCAGAACCCCCCCCCCCTGCTATTGCTGATAAAGATGAGTGCTTACTGGTATATAACATGTCCAGTACCAGAATACATTCTCTAAAGCCGTCGCTGTGAACATTACAGCTTGTCTGGACAGAATAAATTTTAAATGGGTTTTCTGGAGATTGGGGAAACACGGCAGCTTTATTTCAAAAACCACTTATCTCTTTACTATGGGTAGTGTGTAATATTGCAACCACTATTTATTCATTGCTATAGAACTGAGTTGCAATATGGCACTAAAGCATGGTAAAATCTGGCACTGTTCCTGGAAGGAGGTAACCATGTTTTTGTTTTTTTTCCACCACAGGAATTCAGTGTTTTGTTTTTTTTTTTGTTTTTTTTTTACATGATTTCTTCCTTATATCTGGATTGTTACATACTGTCCCTTTGGGATTTGGGAATATATGGTTTGTAACAAATAAAATGTTCGCTAGAAATAGAACCAAAGTCAAAATCTTTGTCTGTAGTTGTGCTGCATCTAACCTAGAAAATGCAAAGCAGCCATGCATAGCAAGTGGTTAGATCCAATGTGAACCAATCCATCCCACCATGATGCATATTAGACATAACTGGTAAATATTTTAGAGGTTATAAGAGCGTTTGCTCCTGATGTGGAGTGTTTTGTCATTGCTCACACATAAAATATATCCCTGGTGGCTTAATAAGTGAGCTGCTAACATGGTGGAAGTAAGTCCCTTTGACAGATATGGGGGGGGGGGAGCAAACGCAGCTGATGACCATACTGTAAAATCTAGAAGCCTTTTATATATCCAAAAATCTGTATTTCTTCAAACTTGGTAACTAAGATTAACACTGTATATAACATTTTATACCCAAACCTGGTGATATTAATTGGCTGAATATATTGTGGTCATCTTGACACTTTTGAAAATCTAACTTTGGTTAGTGGCACACCATTGCCATCAGACATTTATTTCTACAGCAATATTTGACATGCTGTAGATGTGAGAAAAAAATGGCATTGAACGCTAAATTTTGTTCAGTTTCTACTAATTGGGTGACTCTAACACTCCAGTCCTCAAGTTTTCAAATCACTGGAACACACACAGCACCAATCTTAAAACATTTCCCTATTGTATACTGTGCTGATTATTTTTGTACCAGTATGTTTTGCTTGTGTATGGATGTCTACAGGCATTTTACTTTACATTTAATATTTGTTTCAAGCGTTTTTATTTTTCACAAGACAAAAAATATGATTTGTGCTGTGTATGAAGTCTATTGTCGAGATTGTCCACTAAAACTATTATAATGGGTGAAGGTCCAGCAAGCTTGCAGCAATTAAGCTTCATGTCTCCCTGTTTCTTTAGCCATATATTAGTTGGCTTGGCTACAATAAACCAGCCTCAGCAAGTTCACAGCAAGTAGTGACCTTTCCCTTGGTGCCCTTCACTTAGTGACTTGCAGATGCTGATATTTTCAAAAGTAAAACGTTCCTTCTACAGAATGGGATGGGAAGCAGTTTCATTTAGTAGTAGATTATAATATGGGTAGTAGCCTGGTGCCCAACCCTACTAGGAGGCCCATAGTCATCCAAAAACCCACACAATTTTACTCTGAAGAATTCACCCCCCCCCCTTAAATCCTCGTACATCCACATGCCTGTTTTTGCTTTCAATATACCTGTACATGAGCTGTTGAAGATTCTGAAACCGAAAATTTAAAGCGGGCAGAAGGAATGCAACTTCAATTCCTAAAGAAGCTTTGCTCTAGTACCACATGTAGCCTATGGCATAATTGATCTGCATCTGGTTTCATGTACAGTAGTTGGCATATTAAATACCTTTTTTGTAGAATGATTGCTGGCTTGTGTTTCCATGTAGTCAATTTTAAGGTTTAAGTCTCAAACTGGGCAACTGGACCAGTATTTGAGATTCTGTGCACTAAGCAGCAGACTTGTTTTCCAGACCTGCTTATGGCGAGCTGTCTTTTATTCTTGCAAATAAATATGGTTTGTGTATATCGCGCTCCTCCAATATGAAAAAGTGGATTTTTACCTTTTGTTGCGATGTTCAGGTGGAGGGTAAAAATCCACTTTTTCATATTGGAGGAGTGCGATATACACAAACCATATTTATTTGCATCTTCTTATTAATACCACGATAGGAGGTATCTAGTATACTGCAGCACCGATCAAACGCAGTTGCGCCAGTAAGCACTTATCTTTATAACTACTGTCTTTTATTTTTGTCTGTAAAATTGGTTATATTCATGTACATGGAGAACAGTACTGTATCATAGTTATATATTGTCACCCAAGGCAGAAAAAAGGCAAGAATCGGCACTGTGCAGCAAAGTATGAATACCTGGTTGGCTCTGTTGGACCCTAGTACCTGGCCCTGAATGCAGCCAGTTATTCAAAATTACCTGCTTCATGGGTTGCCCATTTCCACCATTGTTAATATTGTCTTTAGTGCAATATATTGTAGTATGCTCGAAGGCCTGTTAATTATTATACAAATGCAGTATTATGCAGTTGTGGTTTCTAGGGGTGTTTACTCTGTACTATGCCTTTAGGTTTATGGTGGGGGGGCCCCCTGACAATGTGGCCTTTGGGCCGAAAAAGGTTGTACACCCTTTGGTGTAGAGGGTGAGAATGCATGAGACGCAGGCTGCAGGTGACCCTCCCAAAGGAGTTTGCCACATGTTGCTGGTGGAGAGCCAGCAAACAAACTTGTATAAACTACTGAAATTATTCAGAGCACTGACAAAGGCATTTTTATAATGTACATAGTCAGTGAAAGGTCCCTTATTTTGCCCCGCTGATGAAATGCCTTTCAGCCCCTCACTGTATAAAAATACATACTACTTGTGTACTGTAAATGCATACTGGCATACCTCCAACCTGCAAGGTTTTTCTTCCTCCTTTGTGTGCATCAGTGCAGGCTGAGGCAGTTCCATGCGCTCTGCCTGCCGGTGCCCACTGTGATATCAGCAGTAACTATGCCACATGGTGTGAACCAGCAGACAGTGCATGGATGTGCCTCTGCCTGCTCTGTTGCATGTAAAGAGAAAGTGGAGCTGTGGGAGTGCCAGAAAGGGAGTGTAGTTAATAGTACTAGTCTTATGTGCAGAAGTGACACCTTTGGTCAGGTTGCAGCCACACCCTCTGCCCTCACCCCCTAGGTTACACCCCTAGGCATATCATAGCTGGTGACAGGTTTCAATAGCCTAAAATAAATCTAGATTTCTGATGACCAGATTTACCAAAGTTTTAAAGTGAACCTAAGAAGCCCCAAAGAACAGCTGGTCAGCTCAAGTTTGACAGTAAAATATGGTCTACCTTGATTGTGTAATTCTTGGTGATGCTTAAGTTGTGCTATCATAGGTGGAGGGCAACAATCTAGTCCTATTAACATCTGAATTCAAACCTTTTGCTAATGGCTCTTGCATCTGCTTATCTGCCTTAACTTTTATAGGTCTCAACCATTGCAATTGCAGTGTAAGTTAGGTTTTTGTATTAATGCACTTGACAAATTTCTTTCTTTCTGCAGGTCAGAACACTCTTTGTTAGTGGTCTTCCAATAGACATCAAACCGAGGGAACTTTACTTACTATTCCGACCATTTAAGGTAGGATGTATGTCCCATGAGATTCCCCATTAATGGCATTTTTCAGAATGGGCATGGAATCTAACTTTGCTTCATATTTGCTTATTATAAAAATTGCTTCAAGTATTTTTAGTTTTGTGGTTTTCGGATACAATGGTCAAATGTGAACCAATCCATTTTAAAACTGTTAATAAGTTTTTCTTTAATGATTGTGTCAATTGCCTTTCCAATGTTCATGACATGTCTTTGCCTATAAGACTTGATAAAAGTTTAGAAACATACAATACAACATATGGGGTTGTCTCCCAGTGTTTAGGGATGGGCTTTTGATCAGATTGGTGGCTCTCAAAATGCTTGATTGCTACAAACCCTTAGTTTTAAGAGGTAACTGGTTTATTTTTCTCTTCCCTTCTTTGCCTGAACTGGGGGTCTTACTACAGTGAAAGGTACCATTTCAGATTCCACCACTCTGCCACTATACATGAATCAAATGATGGGCAAAATTGACTTGGAATTTACACTTTAAAATGTACTTTGCTGCTTTAGCGGTTTCTAATTTTACACAAAGTAGATAAAGCTCACAGGGTTGTGTGTAATATAACATTTTAAAGAATGTATGCCCATGTCAATTTCTTTTAATCTCATCAGTCAAATTGCACAGCCTAAGCACAAATTTCCACACTGACAGAGCACAGCCTTAGGCACTGCTGGGACGTTATGGGTACCACTTCAGTTCTGCTACTTGGGACCACAGCACCACCCTTAGCAGAGGGTGCAGACACACACCCCTCTGCAGCTTGTCACTGCTGTCCCTGATTAGTCCTGCAGATCTACCCTTTCTTAGTTTCCAGCACATCCACTTCCCAATGATGTCATAATCTTTGCCCACCTCAAGCCAATTCTTTTAATGCTGTCTTCTCCTTTTAGGGTTATGAAGGATCACTGATCAAGCTAACCTCAAAACAGGTAAACTTTTTTTTTTATTTTGACTGAAAAGCACTATTTGGTTCACAACTGTTTAATACATAATTATTTCTTCAGCCTGTAGGCTTTGTTACCTTTGATAACAGGGCTGGTGCAGAAGCTGCCAAGAATGCCTTAAATGTAAGTAACTGCAAGGGTTTAAATGTTATCCACATAGAACTTGGTTTATGCACAGCAATTAACAAAAATGCTTTAACTTAAATTTTTTTTAAGGTGTGTGGCCCCCTGTCCTAAACAGGCCTCCTGCATGTGGACTCTTGTGGGCAGAGGATTTAATGCACCTTGGGTGAATGCCAGGGTGAAGATGCTGATCTGTCTAGTTATCAATCTCCTATAATTTTGTCTATTTCATATCAGTCTATATAACCATTTATCTATCTTTCTATCTATACATCTGCTGTCTTCTATCAATCCATCAATCTCCTACTGTATCGCTTATAGCAATCGTCCATCTGGCTATCTACTTTATAGTATGCATCTATAAATCTAGATCATGTTGCTTGATAACAGCTGAAACGTCACGTGAGGTGGAATAAAAGACCACGTATGTTTTTCACTAATTGGAGTGCTGCCGTTTTACTTTTGTTATCATCCATCTAGCGATCTACTTTATAGTAATGCATCTATAAATCTAGATCATGTTTCATATTATCTTCTATCAATCTCCTACAGTCCTATTACAGATTGTAGTTCACAAATAGTAGTGTGGTAAGGCAGTGTTAATATTGTGCAGGGATAAAGGGAGTAATCTTGCTGAAAGTGACTGTTCATATAAACTTCTTACAAACCTTTGCATTGGTGTTCCTCTAGACATTACACATGTTTACAATATAGGTTTTGAAATGTATACTGACAATTTTCTGAAAAGATCAATGTGTTGGTAGTTTTACAATGAAGGCTAAATGAGATTCCCATTGGTACTGTTTTCCTTAGGGAATCCGTTTTGATCCAGAAAACCCACAGACATTAAGACTAGAGTTTGCAAAGGCCAACACAAAGATGGCAAAGAACAAATTAATGGCTACACCTAACCCCACCAACCTCCACCCTGCACTTGGAGCACACTTCATTGCACGAGATCCATGTAAGTTATAATGCTACCTCTCTTTTCAGCTTAAAAACCTGAGGTTAAAATGTCTCCATTTATGCTTAAATATACTTTAATGATTGATCCATTCTCGCAGTGTATCACATGACCACTGAACAGACACAATCTACACTAGTTACAAAAAGATAAATTGTTTCCATTTGTATGCAAGTCTTCGTTCCTGTGTTTTATAAAGATTTTTGTTTATGGCCAAAAATTAGCACAACAATTTCTAAACTTTAAGAATACATGCATGAAAGGGTTGTACCACTGCATATGTCCCCGATCACTATTCTAGCCAGTCCATAGTTATTAGCTTGTAACTTTATGTGGCTGTGCAAACTGCATAGTATTTTTAGCTCTGGTGCAAATTCAATATGTCCTAAAAGGTATTTGCATCTGGCTTATAATGACATATCCTCACGATTTGTCATAACTAGATGAGATGCAGGTCCCACTGATCACTTGCCTGCAGTGGGGATGAATGGTGAGTGTTGTAACACTTTAAAGTAAATATTTGAGGTGCGTGGTTTTGTTTTTTTCCTTACCTGGCAAGTTAAACTTGAAACTTATTTGGTTCCTTTCCATTGGTAGATGACCTGACCGGTGCTGCACTTATCCCAGCCTCACCAGAAGCTTGGTCTCCCTATCCACTGTACACTACAGAGCTGGCACCAGCAATTCCCCATGCCGCATTTACATATCCAGCGGCAGCTGCCGCAGCAGCTGCTCTCCATGCACAGGTAACGTTGGGCCCAAAGTTTAAGCAAGGTATCATGGTGTTGCAGAAACTCTTGCAATATGTTAGCTTGCTGCTAAAAAAAAATGGTTCCCTGTCCATGGATTTCCAATTGAGTAGTGATTGTAGTAGTGAAAGGAGAATTAATCCAGCAGACTAAAGTCCATACAGCTTAAACTTTTATCAGTAACTCACAACGGCAAACATTCTCCCAAGCTTCTATGTTTTGGCACTTGGCTATTGTTAAGCTTGATGTTTGAAAAAGGCTATTTGCTGAAACATAGAAGTTTATTGCAAATCTACTCTGTACAACTTAATGACAAGAATTCTGCAGAATGTGCATCGATGATTACAAGTTGATTTCGGAAGGAATTTGTTGTGTTTAAAGGTGGACTGTCACCTCGAGCATTAAGCTATGAAACAATAAGAACTGAGCAGATTGATATGGTTGTGTGGGAAAATGGAATATAAATGTATTGACCGGCAACTGACATTACTAGCATCTGCTCACCTCTATTAAAGCAGCCTTGTGCTGACTTGAGAATGCAACGGTCTTGAGCTCACTTACTGAGGTCTATGGAAAGTTTTCTAGACAGATGGGAGGTGTACATACGTGGTGGCTTTTATTGTCAGTGTAAAGGTGATGCGGGCATTTTCTATAGTGAAGTTATGTAATGTGTAGGGGACTGACAACTGCAAAGAAAACACATTTCAATCGATTAAGCCCAGTGGCCATAGTCAAAATGCTGGTTGTAGTTTTATTAAATATAACTGTTCACTCCTTAAAAACATGTTAAATGTAAATGACTGCTTGTTCCTTCCAGCTTTTGATGGCCCTTGGCCCCCAGATTAATTGATAAAACATGCATTTAAAAATGCCCCTGAAGGTGTTTGTCATTTATGCATTTTCAAAACTGTTCTTGCATTGTATTCTTAACATGAAATAAAATGGCTTACTTATTTTGTTCTATATAGTTAAACATTACATTCACCTACTAACCCAAGACTGCTTTGAGCAATTTCACAAGAAGGTCTAAATCCTACGGTTGACTATCTATTAATCGGGCACCTTGCACTAGTAATTAAACTAAAATGCAGTCATAAAGTGGTCCAGAACCTTGCATTAATTTTTTTTGTGTATATTAACCATGTGAATGCTGATGTGATATTCCACTTGGCAGGGTACTCTGCAAGTTTATAAATGTAATTTAATTAATCTTTATAGTGCTACGTGATATAAGGCTATTCTCATGGAAATGACAGACGAAGCTGAGAGGGCTTCAGGTCATGTCAGCCTGAGCATCTCTTGCATATTTTGTTGTGGTCTGAACAAACATGACATTTTATACTAAATAATACTACTTAGTTACACTAAAAAAACTGTTCCAATTAGTGAATAAACAAGCATATAATGCTGGACATCAGTCTAATCATAAAGAAATGTATAACTGCTCCTACAATAGATTGTTGTGACTCTTGGTAGAACAAATTAGTTGTGCCCAGTATTAAAGATTTTCCTCATATTAGATGTTTGGAATTTTTGTTGGTCAGGTTTTTTTAACTTGTTTTTACATGTCCCATTTCAAAAGTTAGATCTTTCTCTTCTCCTCTTAGCTTTTTTCCTCCTTGCTGAACGCAGTCTAAATTTGAAGTTTCACCCTTGACGTAGATTTGCTCCTAAAATGATGTTGCTTAGCAATGGAATGTTATCTCCTGCTCCCTCCCCCTGCTCTTGCCACAAACAGACTGAACAGAAAACATCTGTCAGAAAATAGTTATTGGGTAGTTGTGTAATATCCTTCACTGCTTATTTTACAAACCAATCTCCAGGGAGAGGGCTCCTCTTTTCAGGGAGTTTTGCATAGTTTGAATATCGGGCATTAAACAAATGAGAAAATGACTTGGGCTTTATCAATCTGCACTTTCCTGAGCAGACTGGTTATAATGCTTGAGTGGGTTTTGATCTGTTTCTAATGGTCAGCAGTTTAGAATAGATTTCTAGCTACAAAATGGCTGATAAGTTGTCCCTCCTGGACTGTTCATCTGTGACTTTGATCATAAATTCAAACTGAGGAAAAAGGTTGAAAATCATGTCTTACAAATCATTTTCCTCTGGCCCATGTCCCCATGGGAACTTGTGTGGAAAGCAAAAACGGGACAGTACATGAGGACATGGCACGGTCCTGGGAACACTACTGCTAGTCATGTGGAACCTGTGGGGTTTGTATTATGAAGTATAACTTGGAGTGCAAAAACAAAAAACCCTTGAACAGTTTTAGTGGTACAGCCAGTATGGTGGTACAGAGAACCCCAGGTATTGGGCATGTGTGGTTTTACTAAAGACCATTTCACAACCTCAAATTTAAATGCTTATGCCTAGGGTGGCTCCAGCTGAAAACAAGTTTCTGTAAAAGTTGTGCAGTGTTGCAGTTTTGATGTTAAACCACACATGAAATGTTGCTGCATTAGGAAAATTACTTCATGATCACCTTGATCTACCAGTCTATGCAGATGAGTAACTAGGAGCGGCAGGGCCCCATAGCAGACTCCTGAATGGGGGTCCCCTACCCCATTAGAAAATATATACTTGCACATTTATACACTTGATGCAAAAATGATGCAGTGATGCATATATTTGCATAGATCTGTCCTAGTAGCTGCTGACCACATGGAGTTGCACATTCTCCACTTAATCAGGCCAGATGCTGCCCATAGCAGCTGCTACTGCTGTAGTTGTGCCACTGGGTATGAGTTGTTTGGGTCATCTTTGAGCTAGGAGTCCTTTGGAAACAATTGGTTTGGTAGACTAATTTGACGGGTACCATATTGACATAATAGTTGATGTATTCCAGACTAACAAGACACGAAGAATAAATTCATGCATGATATAAGATTAAGGGAGTAGCGCAGGTTTAGAAAAACAAAAGCAAGTTTCCAAAGACTGGACCACAATTTTTATATATAGAGCAGCACTGCCATACCCGACCAATTCCATGGAGGGGGATGTTACCACATTATCTGGTCTCTTGTGCTACATTGAGCTAAATTTTCAAACTATACAGAATATTGCATTCATTAATGGACATTATAAATCAAGGAGAAGGTTGAAATTGTCCTGAAAAGTATTTAACTCTTCTAGTTCAGAAACCCTAGAAATTAAACACAATGAAAGTATCTAGATTAAAGTAACCAATGTCTTGCTGCTAGAATACTGTGGTTTTAGTACACCTCAGTCTACAAATGGACAGGTCACCAATACAATCTAGCCAGGAAAGCCTGTTTTATGCAATTGAAAATTTACCACGGAGTAAACAAACGCTGATAAATATTGGGGCCACTTTGTAAAGTATTAGAATTCTATAGTTTAGAGATGTCAATTATATCACTAATCTCCTCAGGATGTCTTGAGCTGATTAACTTTTTGTTTTAACCCATCTTCTGCCACTTAATGAGATTATAAACTATATTGCTTCTCAATCTATCACCTACAGCATACAAAAAGACAATGTAATGGTGGTACTCCACTGCTTGTTTGTTTCCAAGCTTACTCTCTATACATTGTTGACAACAAGCATATTTATTTTTGGTCCCTAGATGCGCTGGTATCCACCTTCTGAAGCCACTCAACAGGGATGGAAGTCTCGTCAGTTCTGCTAAAACTCCTCAGTAAGAACACTGTATACTTTTCAGCAAGCAGATTTTTTGTGCTTTAGATTTTAAAGTTGTCAAGATTAGTAAATGTATCTGCAAGTGTAGCCTTGAATAGCACTGAGTGAAAAATGGCACCCTTAAGCCACATGGACACAAACATTGTTTGGTGGCAATTGTGTCCCCTAGATGACAAGAGCTCCAATGGTATACAAAGACTGCCCGAGCTATTAGGTGCTAGTCCATACAATTTTTGAAGTCTAGACACTTGGGGAACATAGCCTGCAGGGGAAAAGGACAGTTTGAAGTCTAGAGGGAATATTTAACTAGAATTGCTTGTGCTATTCACCTGTGATTTTTGTTGAAACCACAATTTTTAAAAACAATTTCTTTTACCCTTTAGGAATGAATTGCAGTCCCAAACCCCTTGTGTTTGTTTTTTTTTTTGTTGTTTTCTTGTCTCCATGAAGTGATGTACCAGACATGAACAAGTAATGTTCGCCGAACATTGTATTTCTCCATATGCCTCCAAATGTTTGGTCCAGCTCTCCCAACATGGAGTCTACAAGCTGATCATTGCATCTTTCTGTGGACTACTAAGGAATCTTCATATCCTTGGTGTAAATGAAGCAATCTAATGACTCTTGAAACTGTTTTAGAACAATGCATGGTTGAAGTCAGACCATGCTCTCCAACTTCTGTAATGCTAACAGACTTCCTTTTATTGCATGTTTTCTGGCATGAATTTACTATTTAAGTGTGTGGTAAAGATCTATTGCTTATGTACCAGTTTCAGATGGTCTTCCCTGTGACCTTTGATCTAGTCATGCATCTAAATGTGCTGCTCATTCATTCTACCTTCTCATATGCAATCTAAAATCTAACCTGATCTTTGGCTTTTAATTTACATTTTCATTGGAGAGTCTGTTTGTTTGCCAAATAATGCAACCTTATGGGGGAATGGAGCAAAAGTACCAGTATTTTTGTAACTTGTTTAATAAGGAAATATTTATGCATCATATGTGTTTTTTGTTTGTGTGGTATTAATTATTAAAAGAATATATTAATCTGTCATAAGTTAATGTTCAGTTAATGAGCTCAGAGATTCTGTATGGTTGTCTACTGTACTCTATGAACAATTGTGCAATTTTGTTTTTTGCTGCAGTCTACTGCTTGTATTGATGTTTTCAGTATTATGAAAGGCCTCCTTGTATGGAGAAATTATTTCTCTCATAATGATTCTAAGAGAATGTGATACTGGATAAAGTATTTAAAGTGTTTGTGTGAATTTAAAATTTCTGACCAATTAAAGCAATTGAAAACTTGTAAAGTGTGTTTGTAGTGGTTGTATTAAATATGTGATGGAAATGTATTTCCCTACAGAGGATCAAGCATGTTGAGCTCATAAATCTTACTCTAAGGGGTTTGCTAAAATTAAAACCAATTTTACTTTATGCTGCAATTGTTCCTAAGAATGCACTAGCTGCCCACTGGCCCAGTGTGAGGTCATCAATCTGAAAGTTTACTTTAATGTGTAACCGTCTTTCTGAGCAAAAAAAACTAAAAACCTAATTGTGCTCCAGGTGTCCCTGGGAATCATTCCTCAAAGTATTTTGCTTCTGTCCTCATTTAGTACCTTTTTATGGCCCATAACAACCATGGTTTCCAGCTATCAAAAAAAACTACAATCGGCAAGATGGAGGGGCAGGACCTGTCACCTCATCACAAGGATGTGCTGCTAACCAATGACACCATATCTTGCTATACTACCTATCAGAAAACTCCAGCACGGGACAGCTTGGAGAGTCTCTCCTACCATTTCCTGTTGTGGTAAACGGCTGTCAGCGGAGATGGGGGGGGGGGGGGGGGGACAACTTTCAGCATCTCATTCAACTGCTGGGAGTTGTAGTTCTTGAGTCCACTGCTATTCTATATGTATGTACACATTGCAGGGATGTAATGAGGTGCACTGTGTGTGTGTAAATGTGATGCACTTTTATTTTGTACCTTTTTGTTGTGCTGGAAGCCATCATGGGGAGAGCAGCAGCTCCTCATCCATCCTGAGCTCCTGCACATGAGTGCAGCCTGTGCTGTGCCAGGGGGAGGACACTCCAGCAGCATCTGCTAGCTGATTGGTAGCCCCTGATGTCTGTCATGACCAGGAGGAAGGGGGCCCACTGTGACAACTAGAGGGCCCACGTCCTCTGGTCTGTAATTAGTGACAGCTCAGTGTCTGTTCCTCCAGTGAGGCAGCAGCAATGAATCAGGGGCCATGTTCTCCTGCAGTGCTCATGTGGCTGCTCAGGTCAGTGCAGGGAGGAGGAAATGTCTTACTCACTGCCCCAGCGCTGCTGTGAGAAGAGCAGAGAACCTGTCTCTCCCTCCTGCAGGGCGTCATAGTCCCCCCTGCTACCCCCCTCCTCCAGCCTCAGCTGAATGTGCCTGCACAGACACAGGCAGGAGATGGTGACTCATGATAAGGGCCCACCAGGGTTTTGACTGGTATCCCTTCAGGCCAGTCCGAGCCTGGGTGTGTTACATGTGTATGTGCTTATAATCATTTATATAATCATGTGCGTTGACCTCTGGAAGTTTCTAGTCATGGAATGTTCTACTCCAGAAGTCTCAGTGACTCCACAACTACAGTGGGGGTCTGCTATACTAAGGTAATAAATTCCCACCACCCTTTACCAGGAAATAACCAGATAACAGTAAGTTGGGAAAGATTTGGTGGGGGTTGTTTGGTATCTTGTTTGGGAAAACAGTTGATGAACCTTTGTCTAGAGAGCAAGCTGCGGTGCTCTTCGATAGGACCATGGGCGAAACTAGGAGAGGCTGGGCCCCATAGCATATTTCTGCATGGGCCCCCTTCCCCTTAAAAAATACACACATTTGTATACTTATATATAAATTAATATATATATATATATCTCAATCAAGCAGGAGGTCACAACTAGAATCGCAGAATCACAACAGGGAAGCTTTCTCTAGGGCACTAAGTGCAAAGATCCGGCAGGGGTGAAAGAAAGGGGCTGGCTACTTATCAGGTCAAGCGGCCAGCAGCACCAATTTGCCGCCTCTGGATCGTGGAGAGGTGAGTGACAATGTGGAGGGGCACACAGAGTCGACGGGGGCACATGCTACCTGAGACATGGGTAACAGGGGCACGTGTAACCTATTTGCAATATTGGAATAACCCTCCAGAAATATTGCTCAGTGCTTGTCTTCTCTGATCACAAGCGCCTTTCGTGACATCTACCTTAGAGGACTGTTGCTGGGCATCATCTTCCACCACAGCTTGGATCAGCTACTCTTTCTGTCGACCCACTCCATCATGTGAGATGGGCGGGTGAGGCGTGCCAGGTAGGTCAGCAGCAGTCAAGAGACAGACGCATTATAATTTGTCAATGATGTGCCCCCGGGCCCGTCCCACTACCTACATTAGGGGTGGTGGGCTGCTGGCTACATTCTAGCTGTCAGGGGGCTGTCTACAGACTAGAGGACATGGGCTGCTGGCTATATACTTGGGGGCATGTGCTGGCTGTATACAGTCATGGCCAAAAGTTTTGAGAATTATATAAATGTTAATTTTTACAAAGTCTACTGCATCAGGTTTTATAATGGCAATTTGCATATACTCCAGAATGTTATAAAGAGTGATCAGCTTAACAGCAATTAATTGCAAAGTCAATATTTGCCTAGAAAATGAACCTTTTCCCCCAAAACACATTTCAACTTCATTGCAGGCCTGCCTTAAAAGGAGCAGCTAACATTGTTTCAGTGATTGCTCCAGTAACATGGGTGTGGGTGTTCACGAGGACAGGGCTGGAGATCATACTGTCATTATTAAGTAGGAATTACACCACTGGACACTTTAAAAGGAGGCTGGTGCTTGGCATCATTGTTTTTTTTTTTTGTTAACCATGGTTATCTCTAAAGAAACATGTACGGTCATCATTGCACTGCACAAAACTGGCCTAACAGGGAAGAGTATCGCAGCTAGAAAGATTGCACCTCAGTCAACAATCTATCGCATCATCAAGGAATTCAGGGAGAGAGGTTCCATTGTTGCCAAAAAAGGCTCCAGGGCGCCCAAGAAGGACCAGCAAGCGCCAGGACCGTCTCTTAAAAGTGTTTCAGTTTGAGTGCATCTGCACGCACTGTAAGGCAGAGACTCTCGGAGCAAGGCCTGGTGTCAAGGAGGGCAGCAAAGAAGCCACCTCTCTCCAGAAAAAACATCAGGGACAGACTGATATTCTGCAGAAGGTACAGGGAGTGGACTGCTGATGAATCCCCTTTCTGATTGTTTGGAACATCTGGAAAACAGCTTGTTCGGAGAAGACAAGGTGAGTGATACCACTAGTCTTGTCTCATGCCAACTGGAAAGCATCCTGCAACCATTCATGAGTGGGGTTGCTTCTCAGCCAATCGGTTCTCTCATAGTCTTGCCTAAAACCACATCCATGAATAAAGAATGGGACCAGAATGTCCTCCAAGAGCAACTTCTCCCAACCGTCCAAGAGCAGTTTGGTGATGAACAATGCCTTTTCCAGCATGATGGAGCACCTTGCCATAAAGGTGATAACTAAATGGCCCAGAGAACAAAACATAGAGATTTTGGGTCCATGGCCTGGAAACTCCCCAGATCTTATTCCCATTGAGAACTTGTGGTCAATCATCAAGAGACGGGTGGACAAACAGAAACCAACAAATTGTGACAAAATACAAGCACTGATTGTGCAGAATGGACGCTATCAGTCAGGATTTGGTCCAGAATTGATTGAAAGCTGCCAGGGAGAATTGCAGAGGTCCTGAGAAGAAGGGGCAACACTGCAATATTGACTTGTTGCATTAACTCATTCTAACTGTCATAAAAGCTTTTTATCATAATATGATTGCACTTGTTCTGTATGTGATAAAACATCTGAAAACACATACCAGAGGGCAACAGATCATGTGAAAAATAATATATTCTCAAAAGTGTTGGCCATGACTGTACTTGGGGGCTGGCTACTTACTGGTGGGGTCTGTGACCAATGCATTTCCCACCAAAGGCTTATGCTCGGGTCAATAGGTTTTCCCCGTTTTTTGTGTTAAAATTAGGTACCTCAGTGTATACTTGGGTCGGCTTATATTCGAGTATATACGGTAGGTCTTAATTCTGTATCAGTATGGTAATATTGTTCCTTAGTTATTATGTATGTGTTCATGGTGTTTCAGTATCAATAGGGCCTTTTATTGTGGTGTCATTGGCTATATTGTACCTTGCAATGAGGCAACATTGAGAAGCCAATTTACACAGGACCAGTCAAAACTTCTCGCACTTCTGATACATACATTATTAAGCATCTTTTCTCGTAGTTTTTTATTTTCTTTTTTTGTGTATTCATGACAAAAGCTTTTTACCATTCCTGTTATGAAATAGGTGTGTCATTGTGACGTTGTGAAAGGACACCTAGTTGGCAATGTATCTATACATCTCTAGTAGGGTTAACGGAAGAGTGCACATGCATATGAGAATGTTTCTAATTACTAAAATACACGACAGGAGGAGGGAGGCTTATAGATGGTAATCATGTAGATCCAAAGAGTTACCACAAACATATTTGGAGAAAGATTTCATTATATTGAACACAGATGACCTCTTGTGGTCACTGAAGAGAATGACCATGAGCACTTAACAAAAGACTCCAGTAATCTTTACCACAGCTGAGTTAAACATGTGAAGCCAAAAATGTATCCAAAATTGCACATGTATATCAAAAATTTCTTTGGTACATCACCATACGGGTTTCATTGGAATATTTCCCATCATCGGTTTTCTCCATAATTGAGACGGAGCCTCCAAAACGTCGCTGCATGCACTTGTTTAGCTCGGGAAGTTCTGTACACCTAAAAATGCCTTGGACTATATTTGTTTAAAGCCTGAACTAAAGAGATGATGGGAAATGTTCTGGTGAACCCTGTATGATGATGTACCATAAACATTTTTGTTATATATGTGGAATTTTGGATATAATAACTGTTTATTTATGCAGAAGTCAATCGTATGGCTTGCACTATTAATTTTGAACCATTTAAGAGAATGATCCTTAGTCTAGACAGACTACACATAAGGCCGCATTACTAAATTAAGGGGTCATACATTTACATATGTGACAAATTACAATAGCCCAAGTAGACATATCAGTAAAATGTTAGATGTTTAATTAGGTGGACACAACTTTGGGCCCCAACATACCCATTCCGTTAGCATTCACAGATCTTCTTTTTCCAGCTGCTCCTTCTATTCTGGCCGATTGTGACAAGTCTAAAATCCTATCTATGGCATTCATTACACAGTTGACCCATTAAGGGAAGATTTTTGAACTAATGATCTGATATTATAGTGGTATGTGACAAAAAAAGGGTTTAGTGGAGCATCCCCGGTTTCCATGAGTGTGAGCTGGTGGATGCTTGTACTTAAATTTCTGGGAACATAACGTTCCCCCTCCAATGTCTGGGCCCTTGTGAAAGCTGAATATTTATGTCTGTCTGTCTGAACATGTACATGTCTGCCCCTGAATGTCTAATCAGGTATTTTCCTACAGTGATGTTTTTAAACACTTTAGATGTAGATGATTTAGGTGATAAAAGTGACAGGATCAAAAATACAGACACTTTATATTATTTTAACCCCATGCTGACCAGACCTTTGGGGCGCTTTAAAAGGGGTTTCCCACAAAAGACATTCATGTTATATTCACAGGATGTGCAATTGACTGTCAAACAGAACAGGGGCGCAAGAAATGGCATTGCAGTTATATTATAGACATAAGCCATATGTTTAGCTTGTATGTGACAAGGGCACTGGCAGTTTTCCTATAAAATAGTTACATTGTCTAATCACCAGCAGATGGCACTAGACTTCTGAAATATTTCCTGAAGTCAGATGATCTTTCCTTGGTAAATCCTTCAAAATTGCAGGATCTAATTGAAAATTGATGGGGAAAGGGGGAGCATTGATTCAACCACTGGACTCCAAATTATTAACTGCCTAGTGTCTGGCAGTGACTGCTATTCATGGCTCTTAAATATAATAAAATATGCAGGGTGTACATAAAGGGGCAATTAATCTGGATCTGGGTCCAGATGAACAGGTCTCTTGGCTGCAACATGAGGCGAGAGGGCATTAAAGCATACAACAATATCAAACAACCCTATAGATACTGTTGACAGAGGCATCTATGGGTTAACACATGCACAGTCAGTCATCTCCCTTCGTGTCAACTGTACATTACAGCTAAAACCCCCTGTTCAGCACTGTGACTTGAAGAGAGGCTACCACCAACCAGTCAATCCAGTATTCTGTAGAACACTCTGAAGTCAATCACGTTCTACACTTACTTTCTGTAAAATATGTCAGTCATAGTTCACAGAGATGTACTGTTTAGTTCTAGGAAGCATAGAAAGAAGAAATCAGGTGCACCTATACCTGAGGCACTAAGAAGCTCATTTGCATTCTCTCTAAGATCACAGATCACTGGCAAACAGAAAATATTATTTCTTATTATATTTACTTTTGAGTGAGTTTGGAGGTGCTTTACACCCTTTAAATTCCATCTCTCTGTGTAAGACATGAATGGTGTGGAGGTTATGGCCCAAGGGGAGCAGGGCACTGACACTTAAGACTGAGTGGGAGGCGCTGGGCATTCAAGCTGGGAAGCCACACCGCTGGTGCACTTTAAACTATAGCATATGAATAAATATGTATGTAGCTTCAATGCTTCTGGACAAGGACACATGACAGCAACTCTGTCACCAATAGACCTGATTACATGGAGATACTACTAGTGATGGGAATTCCATCTCTTCTTAGTGATCTGGTTCATTAGCCTCTGCTCACTAAGAAGAGCTGGCTCTTCTGGCTCCTGAACGGCTCCCTTTTAAATATATAATAGGGAGCCGCAGGCCCGTCAGTCACTCCACACCACTCCACTTTTAACCCAATTGTATCGAGTTAAAAGGTGTGTGGTGATCCAGTTAGGGGCGGGGATAAGTAATCCATTGGCTCACTGAGGTGAGCCGGCTTGTTCGCGAACGACACATCACTAGATACTACAGCACAAAAGGAGGTGAGGACAGCACAGTGAAGTAATCGGAGTGAGATCCAGGTGGGTGCAAGCTCTATGGGCCCGACTCAAGGCACCAGATAGATCCAAAGAAGACAGCAGGAGAGCAGCACTCCGTGGTTATTATTGTTTATTCATACACCAGTGGCAATACAATGCAACGTTTCGGCTAGCTCCATGTAGCCATTTTCAAGCAGTGTGGGAAGTGATACAAGGTGGGTTTATATCCCCCGCAGGATGTGACATCATCAGTAAAAATGAAAACAAACAAGCAGTATAATGATACATTTCAGCAGTGTACAAAAACTTACAATAGTTCCATATCTGTGTCGTATCGTGATACAAAACAGTATATGTGACAACATAATTGAATATTAGGAGGAAAATCTACCATAACACGCCAGTGAAATATAACTGTTGTTCAAGCACATGTCACAGGGTTGCATAGCAACCGCACCAGACGCACTGATGCATTAACCACGGGAAAGAGTCGTCAGGTCCCCTTCATATGAAGACGGCCTTGTCTGTCTGCATCAGTGGCACTTACCCGATCCAGCGCCATAGGTAAACGGTGGCCCGATTGCTGGATGAACTCCAAGCTGCAGGGCTATGTGAATCTGATGGCGGCGCTTAACAGGTCATGTGCCACGGCGGATCTCGCGAGATTACCTCCCGTGAAGGAGCAGCCATCTTTGTTTGAGGAAACCCGGTCTAAGCCGATGAAGTTGAAGGGTACACAGAGGTAAGTATCAAAAAGCGTGTCTCGGCAGAATATACACATCAGTCACATCGGGATGAGCTGTATCTCCAGGACCACTCAGTCAGTGGCCGTGGTGCCATCTCTATTTAGCACGCGATAATCCGAGCGCATTGTCATGGACACCAGATGGAGTCTCGTCACCCTCCTTGGACTGCCTGTACTGCCATTGCTCATGACACCACCAGTTCTGTGTGTCCCAAAAGCATTTTTTCATACTTGCGTGAGGCAAAACAAAGTATCTGGACATGGCTCTGTGGGATAAAACATGCATATATCAGGCGGAAGAGTTAGGGCAAACTCAATTCAAGATGTTCACATTAAAATCGACATTTAGGCCATGCGGTTGTAATGACTTAAGTTTGTGGATCCATACGATCTCACGTCATTTTAGTAACTTTTGTTGATCACCACCTCTTCTAAGAGGAGGGACGTGATCGATGATACAGAACTTCAGATGATGTATTTTGTGACCCAGTTCAGAGAAGTGTTGTGGGACTGGAAGGTCCAGTTTGGAAGTATTGATGGATGAACGGTGATTGTGTAGTCTTAACCGACATTCAGTGGTAGTCTCACCTACGTAGATTTTTGGGCAAGGGCAAGTCAGTATATATACACTCACCGGCCACTTTATTAGGTACACCTGTCAACTGCTCGTTAACACTTAATTTCTAATCAGCCAATCACATGGCGGCAACTCAGTGCATTTAGGCATGTAGACATGGTCAAGACAATCTCCTGCCGTTCATACCGAGCATCAGTATGGGGAAGAAAGGTGATTTGAGTGCCTTTGAACGTGGCATGGTTGTTGGTGCCAGAAGGGCTGGTCTGAGTATTTCAGAAAATGCTGATTCTAATGGGTTTTCACGCACAACCATCTCTAGGGTTTACAGAGAATGGTCCGAAAAAGAAAAAACATCCAGTGAGCGGCAGTTCTGTGGGCGGAAATGCCTTGTTGATGCCAGAGGTCAGAGGAGAATGGGCAGACTGGTTCGAGCTGATAGAAAGGCAACAGTGTCTCAAATCACCACCCGTTACAACCAAGGTAGGCAGAAGAGCATCTCTGAATGCACAGTACGTCGAACTTTGAGGCAGATGGGCTACAGCAGCAGAAGACCACACCGGGTGCCACTCCTTTCAGCTAAGAACAGGAAACTGAGGCTACAATTTGCACAAGCTCATCGAAATTGGACAGTAGAAGATTGGAAAAACGTTGCCTGGTCTGATGAGTCTCGATTTCTGCTGCGACATTCGGATGGTAGGGTCAGAATTTGGCGTCAACAACATGAAAGCATGGATCCATCCTGCCTTGTATCAACGGTTCAGGCTGGTGGTGGTGGTGTCATGGTGTGGGGAATATTTTCTTGGCACTCTTTGGGCCCCTTGGTACCAATTGAGCATCGTTGCAACGCCACAGCCTACCTGAGTATTGTTGCTGACCATGTCCATCACTTTATGACCACAATGTACCCAACATCTGATGGCTACTTTCAGCAGGATAATGCGCCATGTCATAAAGCTGGAATCATCTCAGACTGGTTTCTTGAACATGACAATGAGTTCACTGTACTCAAATGGCCTCCACAGTCACCAGATCTCAATCCAATAGAGCATCTTTGGGATGTGGTGGAACGGGAGATTCGCATCATGGATGTGCAGCCGACAAATCTGCGGCAACTGTGTGATGCCATCATGTCAATATGGACCAAAATCTCTGAGGAATGAGGGATTCACCTTGTTGAATCTATGCCACGAAGAATTGAGGCAGTTCTGAAGGCAAAAGGGGGTCCAACCCGTTACTAGCATGGTGTACCTAATAAAGTGGCCGGTGAGTGTATAACGTGATCGGATCTACAGGTAAGGTGATGTTTAATAGGATATGACACATTTGATACAGGGTTTGTGAATCTATCACCCTTCAACATATGACTACAATTTTCACAGTTCCTGCATGGATAACACCAATTTTGGAGAGACCAATTGGTTTCTTAAATTTTTGGACTGATTATACAAGAATAGTGGAGGCGATTTGAAATCCTCAATCGCGTTATGATAATGAGAAAGGGTCGGCCAATGTTTACGTATGATAGAGGCGATCGCATTACTGTGTGCCCCAAATGTGTTTCCTCCTAATATTCAATTATGTTGTCACATATACTGTTTTGTATCACGATATGACACAGATATGGAACTATTGTATGTTTTTGTACACTGCTGAAATGTATCATTATACTGATTGTTTGTTTTCATTTTTACTGATGATATCACATCCTGCGGGGGATATAAACCCGCCTTGTATCACTTCCCACACTGCTTGAAAATGGCTACATGGAGCTAGCCGAAACGTTGCATTGTATTGCCACTGGTGTATGAATAAACAATAATCACCACGGAGTGCTGCTCACTAGATACTACAGTTATACTACTGCTATTTAGCATTTATGGACAACAGACAGCACTACTACTTTTATCCTGTATATATTGGAAAAGAACAATATTACTTTTACTATACTGAATACAAAGGCACTGTCAGTACTAATGCTCCTCTGCATACACAGGCACAACACAATATTACAAGTCCTATCATGTAACTATAACCACTTGTCACAGTTCATAGGGACCAACTGTCAAAGTCTCTTAGGGAAGAGTCAGTGGACCCTCTGGACCACCGCGGGAGATGATGGTACTAGCCGACACCCAGGACCGGAGTCAATGTGGCACCTGGTCTTCACCAGAGCCCGCTGCAAAGCAGGATGTTCTGGCTGCAGCAGGGTGTCACCAGGTCGTTCCACACAGGTCATGTGTTACTAGGCAGCCAAGGTAGTATGGAGATGCAGGACAAAGTCCGATCCTGGGATGACAGCAGGAGAACACAGGAGCTGGCACACGGTACTGGAACGCAGGGACATACTGGCACATGAAGCAGACAGGCAGGATCAGATGACGGGACACAAAGGTGTGACTAGGCCCGCGGTGGCAGCCAATGTAGTACGGAGATGCAGTAAAACGTCCAGGCCTGGGGTGACAGCAGAAGAACAGCTTGAAAATCGCTGAAACTCACGACAGGAACGCCGGAGCCAGCACACGATACTGGAACGCAGGGACGGACTGGCACACGAAACAGGCAGGCAGGAACGGATGACCGGAACATGGAGGAACACTGGAATCACAGGAACACGGAGGAACACCTGAATCACAGGGAACGCTGGAGGGCTTTCACTTAGCAGGAAATGATGTTGAAGATCTGGCGGGCAATTCTGGGAGCCGCTGGATTATATAGCAGAGCCAGAAATGCCAGTGCAAATCAGGAGGACGCTGGTCCTTTAAATACCAGAGAGCCGGTGCACATGCACCCTATAGAGGGGGATGTGCATGGCCTAGTCGGTCGGGATGCAGGAGCGTGGAGAGGTGAGTTCGGGCCAAGGGTTGCCACACCACATGGAAGGGCACGGGTGTGCCCGCGATCCGGGTGCGACCGTGACAAAATACTACTACTTTTATCCTGCATGCATGACCATCTTTTTATATATATATGGGCACTGAACTGTACTATTATTCTTATCCTGAATAAAGAGCCAATATCAGGGCAGTATTGGTGGGACTACCATGAGGGAACTTGTGACAGCATTAAATGGCCCACCCCATTTCTTCAGTCCCGCAACCAATTACTTTAGTACTTGAGTGACAATAGGTCACACAAATACTAAACATCTTAAATAATATAAATAATTGTATTAGTGTCTTTTAGGCAACACCACAAATAATTACCATAGCATCACTGGAGGTCAACCCCATGAAGTGCTACTAGCCACCAAAACTAGCATTAGGCACTGGCTAACTTCATATGATAGAGGAGGGATGCATGGAGAAATGAACTGAGAGATTTTAGATCTGCTGCCATCTACAAGGATGAACGGACATTTCAGCAAGACAATGGGGGGAATTTGAAGATGTGTCTCAGGTTCTTTCAGTTTCTGGCTAGAGAACACTAGTCTTGCTGTATAAGACTTTTGACTGAGTTTTAGATGGGCTACACCGTGCGGCATGTCTCTTTCACACTTACCCACATGGCCACAGTCCACAAGTTGGAAAGTGACAAAAATAATTTCTAAAAGCCCTGGTAAATGTGTCGCAAAGCATTTTAATCAAGTTTTTAGGCAGGAGTGTCCCCGTGGCCATCCTTGTTACTAGGTGCATCCTTATGCCAGATTGGTTCAACCACCAATCCTGCAGACGGCTGAAGCGGACATGACCATCAAGTCTACTCATCTCTACTCAGCATTAAGTACTACCACAAACTAGGAGACGCAAGAGTAGCTGAACTACACTACACTTCTATCAGAGATATGGAAACAGTGCCCTATACTGTTCCTGCGATGGCTCTGTTACATCCTCAAAGAGCTTGTCTCAAACAGCTCTGCTGCTCCTGCATCTCCCAATTTGTGGTCTGAACCCTCTTAATGCTGAGTAAAGATAAGTAGACCAGATGGGAGAGATATTAGCTGTCCTGGATGTCCAGAAGGTCTCTCTATTTTGGCAGCCTTCTGAACTCTTCAGGAGAGTTAAAGATAAAGCTTACAATTACCCACTCAGCTACTGTGCACATGATGGAACATCCAGCTCTCCATATGGGACAAACATCACCAGCCATGTTAAGACCACCTTGTTCAGGACCCGCAGAGGAGATGCACAGCAGGAGTATTTAGTGACAGCCCATCAGAGAAGGATAGCAAACTGGCACAGCCTTCCCTACTCCCCCCTTCTTCAGATTTGCAAGAGGCTGATATATCAATCACCCTGATATATCTGGCTCACCAGAAGCTTCAAGAGCAGCACAGACTGCATCCTGCTGCCACCTATAATTATATCTCCTCTACTCTTAAAGAAAATCTACATCAAAATCAAGCATGATAAACTAGTGTCATTTTCCTATATTTGTTATCCATGGCCTCCTTCCTTCTAAAATACACGCTATTGAACCTGAGGGGCTCTGGTGTATGTTTCCAGACCCTCAGTGATGTCTTTGCACTCATTGTTACAGTGAGCAGAGCAGGTCTCCCTGCTGTTTTACCAACTGTATTTGTATATATTATAAATAATTAGAGGGCACTAAATATATTATTATTCATTGGGGTAATTATAAATATTATAATCAATTTAGTGCCATTGTTTAGCCTCTGGCTGTCATGGGTATAACGAGTGTATAACGAGGGTAAATATGAGTGTATGCAACAATCAAGCATTTCATACATCTAAGAATATTAAAGTTACAGACTTAGCACTCGTGCGCTTGAATGTTTTTTTCTGTCAGTGTGTTTATCGTTGTTTCACAGCCCCCTGTTTGTAAGCCGAGTACCTGAGCTACAAGACTAAGAATGGGTCCTATTCCTGCCCTAGTTTGTAACTTGGGCAGGCTTTATTGAGGTCAT
Organism: Engystomops pustulosus; assembly: GCA_019512145.1. Lineage (NCBI taxonomy): Eukaryota > Metazoa > Chordata > Amphibia > Anura > Leptodactylidae > Engystomops > Engystomops pustulosus. Next base: position 69,847,634 of record CM033644.1, read on the forward strand.
AGGTGTATGTGCAAACCTTACATCAGTGGCGTAACTAGGAGAGGCAGGGCCTCATAGCAGACTTCTGTACGTGGCCCCTCTACCCCCTCAGAACATTTACATATTTGTATATTCATACACTCATTCACACAAATTTAAGCACTAATATATACATTTATACACTTACACAGATCTGTACACAGTAGTTGCTGATCGAAGTAGAAAGCAGGAATTAGAGATAAGAGATCCATAGTCCTGTAATTCTTCTGTCCCTTCCCTCTCCCCTGGCTTTTCTTATCTGATCTCCCAATTCTTTCTGTGTACTGTAGATGATGTGCACATATATACATATTTTATACATATTATGCTGTACAACGTGCAGCATAATATGTATCTAATGATGCATATCCTCCAATTTTTAGTGTGTCAGGTTGGATGCTGGGGCCCCTGACACTGCGGGCCCCATAGCAGCTGCTACAGCTGTAATTACACAGGCCGCTAACTGACCACTGATCCATTGGTTGCATCCCATGAAATTCACAGGTTCCTGTACAAGTAGGAACTAGCTAACCCCAACAAAAACTATACAAAAAAAATACTGGGAACTAGACATTTTATCAGAATACTTATCTCTATGATTTCCTTAGTACAATGCCTCTCTCAGTTGTATAGACTGAAATAAGAGATTCATAATAGTACCTTGTTTTAGCTCTGACTGTTTAATGAATAACCCATATATCTTTTTGCCTCAAATCACATCCCGAAAAAAAAGGTCGTGGGAATAAGGAATACATTAAAACATCAATACAATCTACTGCTGCCCTTCTAGGTTACCCTCCTCCTCTTCTTTCCGGTCCATGCTGGGAGAAAGGAAACAGGAAACCCGTTTAGGAAACACTGTTAAGAATTAGCTAATGATAATATGCATAAAACATACATGTAAATTCAAAACATAAACATTTTTCAATTAGAAATGTTGCGACCTCTACAAAAATGAATGGTAAAATAAATTTGGAGGTTGAATGTACATATCTTCAATAGTTCAGATCATATTCAATTATAATTTCATTGCTTATGCAATTAGAGAAATGGAGCTGAAACTACTTAAAGCAGTATTACAGGAATATACATATTTCATATACAAATGGGTACTTAAAATATAAGATGATATGTAATTAGTTGTTATTTAAATGTGGCTCCCCTTAGCAGAAAATGCTGTTGACAAACACTGTAATGAAGAATTAAAATGCTGCTGGCCCTTTAATCAGTCCATTGATTTTTCTCTGCACCAAGCAGACACAGGACAGAAGATGGCAGCTGGTCACATGTCCACATCACATGTCCTGCACCAACCTGGGCAGGTCATGTGATAACCACTAAGTTTGGCTGTTGTTAGTTGGTTGCAGTGCATCCAGTATGGCCTGTGTTGTGGTGAGACGTCATCTCAATGAGTTAATGTGCAGTGATGGTGGTTACACATCATTACTATGGTAACAAACAGCAGGACAGTCTGTTATATAATCACTGGGGGCAGAGCATAAGAGGGAGGAGGAGTTACTGAGAACTAAAGGATCATGGGACTTGTAGTTTTGAGTGCCAGCCTTCTTGGTGATAACTCTACCTAATTTAGAAACCCATTAACATTTTGTGAATAGTATAAAATAAAACTAGTAACAAAGTTTGAGCATGCCGCTCACTCACTATTCACTGATGTGAATATACAATTGCATCTATCTGTAGAGTCTGGTCCATGGACCCCGACAAATCTTGTCGGCAGACAAAAATATGAGAAAAAAGAAAAGATTTTATCTGCCACTCCAAGCTGAATAAAATGGGGCTCCTTTACTAAGGACCCCGCAGACCACACTTTCGTCGGACATCCCAGCGATTTCCGTTTTGCGCCCCTGGGACAGGTATTTAAAAGGGGCTTTTGGCGCACGGGATCGGATTTTGGTGCAATCGCGCTGCCTTTCATGCGACACAAATCAGGGGGCCAGCTGTGGGACGATCCAATGGTTTCGGGCAAACCGTGTGATTTAAAACAAGATTTTGAAAACTAAAGATCAGGCTAGTTGTTCAGAAATGACGGCGCAATGAAAGAAGGGAAGTAATGGGAGTCCAGTATTCCTTATAGTCACAAATTGTCTAAGAAGCTTTTCCCTCTGCATCAACGTCTTTCAGGTATTCAATGGTATAAGTCTGGTAAGTGATGTAATAACAAGGTAAGATCATCAGGTTCTCCATGTGTCACTGGCTCTGCGATGTTCACGTGGATCCCATGTTTCCACTTGCGGTATGCAGCGGGCGGCTGTGTGAGTTACTATTTCCTCCTGATGGAAACTCGATCGCAGCCCTTTTGGTTCCGCTTTACTCCGTAGTGGTCCGTATAGGAAAGAAAGGGATACGGAAAAAATAGTGCAGCAGAGCTTCTATTTAGTGAAGAAAATGTTTTAATATTATACTCACAAAAGTAGATTAAAAAACAGGCCTTAAAAATAGATTGTGGTGCACGTTCGCCGAAAACATTTAAAGAGTAGACTATGCAATACTCTACCCTTGTAATAGATATTTACCATATATACTCGAGTATAAGCCTAGTTTTCAGCACAAAAAAATGTGCTGAAAACCCAAACTTGGCTTATACCTGAGTAAAAAAATATATCAAAACTCACCTTTCCAGCTTCCCCCGATGCTGGCTATATACTGGGGCAGGGGGCTAGCTATATACTGGGGGCAGGTGCTGGCTATATACAAAGAAAAGTACAAATCTCAGAAAAGTAGAGAAATTGAAAGTGGTAGGTGTAAGATGGGAATACCGAGCAGGGTGAGCTGGTGCCAGAGCTTTTTTGTTAGTGTTTTAAACTGCTGCATTGCGGTTTAAAACATTTTTAAACTTTATAGCCGAAGATGCTTCGGCACACCAAGCGCGCGACCGTGCGCGCGTCTCTCCTTCACTTCCTATGTAGCCGCGCGCACGGTGCGCCGAAGCAGCTTCAGCTATAAAGTTTAAAAGTGTTTTAAACCGTGATGCAGCGGTTTAAAACACTAACAAGAATAAGCTCCGGCACCAGCTCACCCTGAGCTGGTGCTCTGTATTCCCATCTTACACCTACCACTTCAAGTGGTAGGTTTCCTTTAAGGCCCAATGGGTGAAAAGTTATCTATTTGGACTCTATTTGTAATAATCTCTTTTTCAATGCAACCATATGCATGGTTAAATTGACATGTTGAATACCCTGGATTTTAAGCAAAGTCAAATCACAATGCTGAAATTTCTTATCGGAGTTTGCCCATAAAAGACAATTCTCAAATTTCAATTAACTAGCAATGTTTACACAATAAATATCATTTTTAAGTTTACTCAGTTTTATTGCTGTTTTAACTCCTATCACTCCCTAGGTTGGTTAGTGTAAGATTCAAGAGTGTGAGCGGGAACTCCCTAGGCAGACACTTCTAGTGCTGTGAGATGCTGTGTGCTGTCAATGTGCTTAGATTATCAGGGCCCAGGCTTATATAAACTTTTATTTAGCTTCTGAACATCCCCTTGTATCTGACACATAGAAAAAGAGAGATGAGACAGATCAGAGATGATGAGATCCATGCGCTGCATATAACACACAATGTCATTCTCATAAAATACACTGTCAGCTGTGCCCTGGAAAATACCTTATCTGCCTGTAGCACGTAGATTTACTCTCCTCATGCTGAGCTTGTCTTGGAATACAAGGGTGGTGGCTGATGCGGAGAGGAGCTCAATGCAGAATCAGGCAGGAGAAGAATCTGTCCTGCTCAACAGTAGACTTCTGATTTAGGGTCGGCTCCTGGGGCAACTGAAATTGTATACACCAGGACTGATAGAGACAGGTTGAAATTATATCTGCAAAATGCTGTATTTTTTTTAACAGTGAATTAGAGAATGTGTTCTTTTGTTATCTTGAGTACCTACCGTATATACCAGCGTATAAGACGACTTTTGAAGACAGAAAAATCTTCTGTCTTCTCTGGGGTCGTCTTATACGCCGGTAATCGTCTTATACGGCGGGTCCCGGTGCATGGAGAGGGCTCACGGGCTGAGCCCTCTCCATAGCCGGTAAGTCTTTGCTGCATATTGCAGCAAAAGGCTTACCGGTACACACCCGCGTCGGTGCTAGCTCTGGGGGGCCTGTTGTGTTACTACTGGTGGCTGTGCTGTATACTACTGGGGGCTTGCTGTAACTACTACTGGGGGCTGTGCTGAATACTACTGGGGGCTGTGCTGGAATACTAGGGGCGTGCTGGATATTACTGTGCTGGACAGTGCTGTATACTACTGGGAGCTGTGCTGTATACTACTGGGGGCTGTGCTGTATACTACTGGGGGCAGTGCTGTATACTACTGGGGGCTGTGCTGTATACTACTGGGGGCAGCTTCATGTGGGTGTTATACTACTGGGGGCAGCTGTATCTAAGGGCTGTGCTGAATGGTAATGTTGTTGTGTATGCCTTATGTTTATGAGCGACAGTTTTCCTGCTATATACCTGCATGTCTAATAATTTAAATTAAAAAAAGGACCATGTTAAATTTAAATGTTTTTTTTTTTTAATTTTTACCGGTGTTTTGTATGCGTTGGAAAAGGGGTAGTCTTATACGGCGAATATATCTTAAACTCTATATTTTAAACAGGAAAGTAGGGGGGTCGTCTTATACACCAGGTCGTCTTATACGCCGGAATATACGGTATATTTAAGAATCTTGTCTTCATGGGAATACCCCTTGTGTCTAGGAATTTGTTTGAGCTTATCTATTCCCGTATCATCAATACAGATGGCTACTGTTGCTCTAGCTCTCACTTTAAGTTCTTGGGTGGTCATGTTCTTGGGTGGTCATGTGATATAACAATGCATCTCTGAATCGTATCAATATCGGCCAGTATTACGTCATGATGTCAGTCATTACTTTCAACTGGTCATGAAAGGGGGTAATGTACCTGGAAGGTTGAGACTCATTCTTTTTTAGTTTCAAATGTAATATACAGCCATCTTGATTGATCTACGACTATACCCTCTATCTAGAAAACTCTGCTTCAAACCCTCCACGTGTTTTTCAAAGAGGTCTTCTGTGGAACATACCCTTTCTATTCTTAAAAATTGTCCTATTGGGACTGAGTCCAACACTTTTTTTAGATGAGCTGAAGAAGAATGCAACAGTGTTTTAACAGATGTAATATAGATGATATACATCTGCATATAAAAAACCCTTTTGATCCCAGCTATGTGTGGAAATAAATTAGGATTGGTACTAGTTGGTTATTAGTGTATATGGTTGACCTATTCTGGCCAGTGCAATCATGTACATCCTGTGTTGTATCGCCCACATATGTCAGACCACATTAGCATTTGATAAAATTTATTTCAAATGCTATAAAAATGAATAATATGAAAGCTACACCTGTATGGAGATGATAGAATGTACATGCCTACACCAAAAACATTGTCAGCCAGGACAGGTAACCATCCCAGGGATGCTCAGGAATTGGTACCTAAGTACTCTTATGTTGGTGCCTATTTTAGCTCAAATTATGGTGTCATATAAGTTTTTAGGATGTCAAGAACAGTTTTGCAATTGCTTCACCAGAGGAAATGGCTTTGAGAGTATTTTCTAATGATCACGTATCACCGTATATTGAGTACTTTATTGTTTATTTGTTGGAATGTGAAGACAAAGGGGATATTGGGTCTTACTGAATTAATGTTGGCATTCAGGTTCTCATGGATCACCTGATAAGGTAAGCAGAATCACACAGCCATCTCTCTCAACTTCACCTGTCCTATGGATGGGTCAACCACCGGGAATCTAACTTGAGATCATGGGATGAACTTCTTTGTAGTCAGTGGATGACAACTAACAGAATGTTACAAGCTGCTGGGGTTTGTGGCTTCCATATGGAGATCAGTATTTAGTGTGGCAGATATATATATATATTTTTTTATCGCCAATGTATCCAGAAGACCAATCGCTTGGTAATTGTTATATAAGGTTAACTGTATGGATTAAAGGAAACCTACCACTTCAAAATCACCCTTCTGACCCACAAATACCTTTAGCTTGCTCATGATGAACTGATGCTGGAACATGTTTTCATTTAACCCAGAAACCGCTGTATTCGAACATATTTTATTTCTTTGCTTTACTAAAATCTTCCTTCGGCGCTTCTGTGTGCGTCACACAGCGCGCACCACGGATCCTGCTGCTCCATAAAGCCCGCGACCGTCGATCGCGTCGGCGCCGCGCCAGTGTCAAATTTTGTCGAAATAATGGGGCACATTTACTTACCTGTCCGAGTCACAATCCCCGAGGTGCGTTCCACGTCGATACTGCACCCGATATCCAGCATGTATGGCTCCCCGCTCAGGTCCGCCGGAGTTCACCATCTTCTTCCCGATGCATGTAAGTGCTTGGCTTGCAACACAAATTTGAATGTTAAATCCTGCGCTTAGTCCGAATCCCTCGGATCGCCAGAAGCCCCCCCCCCCCACCCCACCCCATTTCTGTCGCAAGAACGCCAGCGATGACGGGCCAAAAAACCCTTCTAAATGTGGCACACATTGGAAATCGTCTGATTAATTACAAGGGAGTTGAGGTTGTGATAAAAAAATTTAATTTTTGTTTCATTGCAGCCAATTAGTAAAACAAAAGAAAATAATTTTGTACACTCTGCACCCCATTCTTGACAGAAAAAATGAAATGCAGATGTTTATGCTACTTTATTCTGTTCAATAAACTTTTATTGAAATTGGCAAATAACTTGCTACTTTATTAAACAAGAAAAACTGAAATATCACACGGTCATATGTATTCAGACCCTCAGTATTGAGAAGAGGAAACTTTTGAGCTAGTACAGCCATGAGTCTTCTCAGGAATGATGCAACAAGTTTTCCACACCTGGATTTGGGGATCCTCTGCCATTCGAGTACTCTCTCCGTACCCACATAATTTAATTGAATAGGGGCTTCCCTGGAATATTTTGGAGACATTTAATATGGTTTTATTTGCATTCTATGAATTTTTTAATGCTAGTATAATAAATACCATTTCTATTTTTAAAAGAATTCAGACCAAAAATGCATTTAAAGGGATGTGTATGGGCCCATAGCAGGATCAGCAAAATACCTTCCACAAATCAATGAAGCAATACAGATATATTTTGGGACATACAAATCAGCCTGTAAGGCACTGATGGAACTTGCAGATTTACTTGCCTCATGTTGCTGACTGACTAGAATTACTACAATGTCAATATACACGGCTCAAAAAAATAAAAGGAACACTAAATACCACATTCTAGATCCCAATTAATGAAATATTAGTAGAATTTCTTGATTAATTAGTTAGTAGAATGTGGTGAGAACAATAAAAGATAAAAATGATTGATGAAAATCAAAATTAATATCCCATGGAGATCTGGATTTGGAATTATACCGAAAATCAAAGTGACAAATCAAATTTCAGGCTGATCCAATTTCAGTGGAAATTCATCAAGACAAGGAAATCAGTTTAAGTGACCTCCACATATCTGTACGACCTCCCTACAATCCCCGGGCACGATCCTGATGACACTGTGGATGTTCTCCTGATACACTGTAGACATAAAACATGAAGCAACTAAAGAACAGTCAGGTGAACGCGTCCATAACATCAATGCCTTCATCATACAGGAACTGCTGACACACTACAGCCACATGAGGCCTGTCATTGTCATGTATCAGAAGGAACTCACTGCACCCGCGTATGGTGTCACAAAGGGTCTGAGGATCTCATCTGGGTATCTAATGGAAGTCCGGTTATCTATGGCTAGCACATGGAGGGCTGTGCAGCCCTAAAAAGAAATGCCTGGCCACACCATTACTTACCCACGGCTAAACTGATCGTGCTGCATGATATATCGGGCAGTAAACCAGTCCTGATATCTCCAGATTCTGCCATGTCTGTTACATATGCTCAGTGTGAACCTGCTCTCGTCTGAGAAAAAGCACAGGGCGCCTAGTTTGAATACTACGAATTTAATGAGGTCTGGCTAATGGCAATCATCCTGCATGGTGTTGGGGCTGCAAGCACAACAATGACTTGTGGAATCGGGCTTCATACCACCCTCACAGAGTTTGTTTCTGACAGTTTAAGCAGACACATGGATATTAGTGGCCTGATGAAGTCATTTTGCAGGGCTCCGGCACTGCTCCTCCTTGCACAGCGGAGAAGGTAACAGTCCTGTGCTGTGGTTCTTACCCTCCTACATACTCTGTATCCTGCTTTATACTCTGGGCACTGAGCATACATCTACATACAGTCAAACTTCACCCAGTATAGCTCTACATACAGCCACCTCCCCCCCAGTAATACATCTACATACAACTGCTAACACCCCCAGTTATACATCTATAGTTATACAGCCGCCAACCCCCCATCTATACAGCCAGGGTCGGTCTGCGCCGGGGGGCCGGTGAATCCCCCGGTGGCCCGACCCTGTCACTATAGCATGGGCCTTTAATCGAGGCGTCTCTACTACAACAATCAGTATTTGCATCATTCAGATGCAAGTACTATTCTTACCAGCACCGCGCAGGACTCCTGTGCGGCGCTGCTGTGACACAGGAAGCCCTTGCTAGCGCTTCCTGTGTACTACACCACAGAGCAGCCTGGAGGAGCGAACAGGAGGAGAGCGAGGGGGAGGAAGCGGGGAGCACCACATTCTAAATCTGTGGCTGCTCCCCTGGAGGTGCAGCCCGGCAGAGCTGACAGGAAGAAAGCCCCCGCCCACCAGTCCGGGCCTGACTGCACAGAGGAGACAGCTCCATCCACTGCCTGACCTGGACTGCCTGCGGCTATGAGGTAAGTGTAAATGTGTATATGATGTATCTTCCCTGTTTGTGGTTTTGTCATGGTATATATGTGTGTACAACATGCTCGGTGCTTGTATACAGACTAATAACATGTAATAGCTGTATATATAGGTGTAATGTTTTATATGTGTGTGTAAATAATGGTAATAACATGTATTAGGTGTGTGTATATATAATATTATATATATATATATATATAGTGTCATGTATGTGTATATAAAGGTTTACATGTGATATATGTGGTATATGAGGATACCCATGTAAAGGTGTAGATATAGGTAATGTGTGTGGGAGTATACAGGTATAACACTGAAATAGGTTTATATATAGTGTGTAATATGTATGTGTGTGTATATTTATATAGTGATGTTGGGGGAGCTGTATACAGTGATTGCTGGGGGGAGCTGGTATATAGTGATTACTGGGGAGTGGTATGCTGATGCTGGGGGTTGTATATAGTGATTGTGTGGGTGCTGTATATAGTGATTGCTGGGGGAGCTGTATATAGTGATTGCTGGGGGAGCTGTATACAGTGATTACTGGGGGGGGGCGTTTATATAGTGGCTGGGGGGCTGTATATAGGGATTGAATGGGGGTGCTGTATACAGTGATTGCTCGGGGGAGCTGTATATAGTGATTGCTGGGGAGCGTATACAGTGATTGCTGGGGGAGCTGTATACAGTGATTGCTGGGGGAGCGTATATAGTGATTGCTGGGGGAGCTGTACACGTGATTGCTGGGAGCTGTTATAGAGTGATTGCGGGGGAGCTGTATACAGTGATTGCTGGGGAGCTGTATACACTGATTGCTGGGGGAGCGTTATACACTGATTGCTGGGGGAGCTGGTTACACTGATTTACTTTGGGGGTGCTGTATACGGTGTTGTGGGGAGTGTATCGGTGGGTGTGGGGGAGCTGGTATATAGTGATGCTCTCGGGGGAGCTGTATATAGTGATTGATGGGGAGCTGTATATAGTGATTGCTGGGGAGCTGTATACACTGATTTACTGTAAACGCTGTATATATTTGTATCATGCGTACATGTATATATTTTGTACTACATGGCGGTACACTGTATGCATATTTGTACTCACATGGCGGTTACACTGTATGGCATTGTTTTACATGGCGTTACGCTGTAATTAAGTTGTACTACATATTACATTAGGGGGGTGGTCTCTCTATGGCGCCTCGGGCAGCATAAAGGCTTAAATTCTTCACCCTGTATTGGAGGCCCCTGCAATGCTGCAAGTACTCCATGCGGCCGGAAGCAGACTCTTGGGTACTATCAACTGAGTGCGTGCACCGCCCCTCAACCTTAGATGTGGAGGGAAGGGCAGCATGTATGGGGGGGGGGCCTTAATAAAATATGGAGGGGATAGCAGTTTGCAGGGGGGCATTAATAAAATATGGAGGGGGGGGGGCAGTGTGTCGATCAGTAGTGTATCCCGACTTACCTCTAGTGTGAGCTGATCTTAAGTATAGCTACTGTTATATCATAGGGTCAGAGATCCAGTATAACTTCTCTCTAGGTGGGGCACGGGATACCAGATAGGGTTTTTGTCATCAGTTCTTTTATAAGGTTTCAGCATTTCCTTATGGAAGGTGTGCAGTGCGAACCTCATCCCTACCCACAGCCCCAGCACACCAGCAGAAAGCCCTGGAAACCAGGGGTATAACTCTTATACACTTCCCTAACCACAGCCACCCCACGGAGAAGGCCCTGGAACCAGGGGTTGGGTAACTTCTCTATACTATCCTAACCACAGGCCCAGCACCAGCAGAAGTCCCTGGAAAAGGGTAACTCTATAACTACCCCTAACCACAGCCAGACGACCAGCAGTAAGCCCGGGAACCCAGGGGTAATCTCCTATATACCCTAACCACAGCCCGCCACCACAGAGAAAGCGCCCCCTGGAAACAGGGGTAACTCTTAGTACATCCCTACCACAGCCCCGCCACAGAGAAAGCCAGGACACCAGGGTAACCTTATACTATCCCCTACCTGTAGCCCAGCCACCAAGAAGACCGGAAACCAGGGGTAACCTTTACTATCCCTACCACAGCCCACCACCAGCAGAAAGCCGGAGGAACCAGGGGTAACTCTATACTATCCCCATAACACAGCCCAGCCATCAGCAGAAGCCCAGGACAACCAGCGGGTAAACTCTTATACTATCCTACCAGTGCCCAGCACCAGCCTGAAGCCCTGAAAACCAGGGGTACTCTTATACGTATCCCTAAAACCACAGGCCCACACCAGCAAAAAGCCCTGGAAACCAGGGGTTAACTCTCTATACTATCCAACCATGCCAATCCACCATGCAGAAAGCCATGAAACCAGGGTACTCTTTGTATTATCCCTAACCACAGCCAGCCACCAGCAGAAAGCCCGGGAAACAGGGGTAACTCATTAACTAATCCAACCCTTACCAGCCAAGCCCAGCAACACCAGGGGTACATAGCTTACACTCCAGCGACCAGTGCGAACCGCACAGGGTAACTCTTATACTATCCTAACCCACCCATGCGACCAGCAAAAAAAGCCCGGGAAACCGGGGGTTCCCCACCGGGGCAAAGAGCCTTCCGCTCCTGTCTCTTCTTCTTCCCACCCCTAACAACTCACCAATCTTACTCCCCGCCCCCCCCAACCCCCACCCTTCACTCCCACGCCCTTCCGCCTCCCTCCCTCCTCACACCACGTGTGGCTGTCATCTACGTTGACCCGCCTTACCTCTCCCACCCACCCTCTCACATCCTTCTCTTCCTCCCCTCCCCACTCACCCCTCCCCTTCGCTCGCTCCCTCGCCCTTGGGCTAAACCCGTCTTTCCCCCCACCCGCTTTCACCTCCCCTCTCAGACCGTCTTCATCCTCCACCCGCTCTTTTTCGCATACTCAATTCCCCACCACCCGCAACTTCGTATCCTCCCTTTCTCTCCTTATCTCTTCTTTATACTATCCCTAACCACAGCCCCAGCGACCAGCAGAAAGCCCGGGAAACCAGGGTAAGTCTTATACTATCCCCTAACCACAGCCCCAGCAACCAGCAAGAAGACGGGACACCAGGGGTAGGTAAATCTTATAACTATCCCTAACATAATGCCCTGAGGTGATATCAACCACTGCAGTCCGACACAACCAGGAGCCGAGCCACTAACAGAAAAGGTGGGAGAAGAAAGGGCTTTAGCTTATCCTATGCATCCCTGCCCCGTGTGCCTACCAAATTCCCTCATCCAGATATTTATATGCAGTAGTCGGTGACCACAAAATATTTCACTGGTGGGCCCCGGCACCCCAGTCCGAAATGAAATACAAGCTACAGTATATACAGCCCCCAACCTCCATAATAATCTACATACAGCTGCCTACCACCAGAATACATTTACAGACAGATGCCTACCCTACAGTAAATATTGCATAAAAGGCCACCAATACAGTAATACAACTTTATACAGCCGCCTACACCCCCCAGTAATACATTCATATACAGCCGCCTTCACCCCCCAGTAATAATCTTTACCAGAAACCTCAACCCCAGAGTAATACATCTATATAGGCAATCTCCCCCACCAGGAAGGCTCCATGTTTCAGGGGGCCCCGGCTATACCTCGTGGGCCCCAAACAGTGAAATAGAGGGCGCATTAAAAAAACTGAGAATTATTATGCAGACACTGTTACATCGGTTGGGGTCCCAGGGGGGCAAAGAGCGGGGGAGCGCCAGGGCGCGCACCCCGGGAGCCCCAAAATATGATCCGACATGGTTGTCTGATAAATACAATTCCATATGCGAGAGGTCCAAACACACCTTTATTTATTTATTGTCGTACTAATAGTATTACACGACTATGACAAGGTATGCAAATGAGCGGTTTTAATTGCAATTAAAAGCAAATAGTAGTAAATGAGATATTGAAATGGAGGATTACCTAAATTAAACTTGGATTAGTTTAAAGCATGGGAAATGGAAAATGCTGGTTCGGTGATTAAAGGATTGTGGATAGGAATTAGAATCTGCACATTACGGACTAAATCCTAGTGATTCATTTTTAATTTCAGTGATGTTATGAAATATATAAAAGGAAATAGGAAAAAAATTTCAAGAAGGACACTGAGTACAAAATAAATTCACGTAACAACAAAATCCTTTAAGGTTCTGTATGGTTTGGAAAAAAAATTACCTTATCATAGTATTAGTAGTTTTAAGATACCATTTTTTAACTCTCTGTTAGTCCAAGAGGGATTTCTGGTTTTGCTCTATCCCCACTGTATAATAAAAAGTTGTGTAACCTTCCAGCATTACTTGTTTACTTATCGGTATCTACACACCATCAAAGGGATTATGGAGAGTGATTGGGGCCCTAAAACCCCATAGGACCTAATGGACTGTGGTTTATGTTCCATATTACCCTTTGACTTTTTCCTGGGTGGATGTTAACCCCTTAACGCCGAAGCCACTTTTAACCTCCTGACATGGATTTTAAATCTGACCGGTGTACGTTAAATGGTTATAACTTCTGAATGTTTACATATGCAAGTGATTTTAAAAATTGTTTTTTAGGGACACTTTGTACTTCATGTTATTTGAAAAAATGTGGTGGTATGTTTGTAAACATATGAGCAAATCAGTATTTAGTGAAAAAAATGGGAAAAAATTCTTGATTTCGAACTTCAAAATGTTCTACTTTTTCCGTAATAGTCATAACCGCAAAATACTTTAAAGGGGATTCCAGGAATCACATAATGCAAATGAAATGCATACTCAAAATATAAGCTAATGTGAATTAGTTGTATTTAAAAGTTGCTCCCCTTAGCAGAAATGTGGTGACATAGACTGTAATGCAGAATTCAAATGCTACTGGGCCCTTATCAGTCCGTGTTAATTTCTCTGCAGTTCGAAGAACAGAGATGGCCGCTGGTCCATGTCCAATCACATGTCCTGCACCTGCCTAGGCAGTCATCGTGATACCATAGTTGGCTGTGAATCCGTGGTTTTGCAGAGCATTACAGTGATGGTTCATGTTTTGGTGATGGCAGTTACAAATCAGTACGATGTAACAGGAGCAAGAAGACACCTGTTACATCATCACTGGGAGCAGAGGATAGAGAGAGGCGGAGTTACTGAGAACTAAAGGATCATGGGACTTGGTATTTTATGTGGCGGCCATCTTGGTGATAACTCACCTACTTTAGAGAGGACATACCTTTTGTGAATCATAAAATCAACGTACACTACCAACTTACTATATTATCCTGATTCTACAGGTCCAGTGATGCAAACATTTTAATGAACGAGTGCCCAAATTACAACCCAAAAATCAGCATGTCTCTCCAAGGTGCCAACCAAAAATAAAAGCCGTAACTTATGCGACCTATTTCTTAACAATGTTCAATTCTACTGGCCTCCTGAGGACCCTAAGGGTGAAGGACCACACATGGCGTGTTTAGGCCGTTTTTAGTTAGGGCGTTTTCAGATCGTTAAAAACGCAAGCGTTAACAAACGCCGCGTTTTTGACCCGTTTGAATTAAGATAAGGCTCAAACCTGTCAAAAAACGCATGCGTTTTCAAAAAAAAGCATGAGTTTTTAACGATCTGAAAACGCAACTAACTAAAAACGGCCCAAACACGGCCTATAAAAAAAACGCCCATGTGTGTCTTACCCTGGACACAAGTGAAAGAAGGAGGGAAAATTGCATCATTGACAGCTTTCTTTCCAGTGTCCCTTTGTACACAGAAAATAATTGGGGCCAGAGGGGAGGTCCGTCATAGATAATTAGGCCCAGCTACACATTCGCCCATCTTCCTACTTCCCAAGTTATCAAGTAAGTCACTTTAAAAATATCACTGAAAGCAGCATCTTTGCTTCAAAGTTGCTTGGAACATGCAGGAAAATTCTTTGGAGTCCTGTCTGCGTGTGTGGGGCGATGGCACGGGTGCCCACAGAAAGGGCTCCCCTTTCACCCGATCGCGGTCCAATAATGTTTTTGAGTTTTGAGTATTGTAGGGATTTGTTACGGACGCGGGCCGGGCGATTTACAAATATGTGGGGGTTTTTAGGCTTTTTCATTATTGCATGTGTATAGGGAATATTTGTGTTTATGGGACTAACTTTATTTAATTAATTAATGTTATAACACCTAGACGGCACCTAGAGTATAGTACGTAAGGTGAGAGATTCATTAGCGCACCAGGAACGCACTATAACGTCTCTACTCACGGGGCGCCAACTGGTAGTATAAACAGGCCGGGACACCTGGGAGGCTCATGCGGCTGGGACGTCCTAGCTGGACCCTCCCAGCATGACCGAACAAGGAAACAGTAAACCAGTCCTGATATCTCCAGATTCTGCCATGTCTGTTACATATGCTCAGTGTGAACCTGCTCTCGTCTGAGAAAAAGCACAGGGCGCCTATGTTGAATCTACCAATTTATGAGGTCTCTGGCTAAATGGCAATCATCCTGCATGGTGTTGGGCTGCAAGCACAACAATGACTTGTGGAAATCGGGCTTCATACCACCCTCACAGAGTTTGTTTCTGACAGTTTAAGCAGACACATGGATATTAGTGGCCTGATGGAAGTCATTTTGCAGGGCTCCGGCACTGCTCCTCCTTGCACAGCGGAGAAGGTAACAGTCCTGTTGCTGTGTTCTTACCCTCCTACATCTCCTGGTATCTGCTTTATACTCTGGGCACTGAGCATACATCTACATACAGCAAACTACCCCCAGTAATAGCTCTACATACAGCCACCTCCCCCCCAGTAATACATCTACATACAACTGCTAACACCCCAGTTATACATCTATAGTATATACAGCCGCCAACCCCCAGTAATACAGCCAGGGTCGGTCTGGCCCGCCGGGGGGCCGGTGAATCCCCCGGTGGGCCCCGACTCCTGTCACTATAGCATGGGCCTTTAATCGAGGCTGCTCCTCTACTACTAACAATAGTATTTGCATCATTCAGATGCAAGTACTATTTCTTACAGCACCGCGCAGGACCTCCTGTGCGGCGCTGCTGTGACACAGGAAGCCCTTGCTAGCGCTTCCTGTGTCACTACCACAGAAGCAGCCTGGAGGAGCGAACAGGAGGAGGAGCGAGGGGGAGGAAGCGCGGGAGCACCACATTCAAATCTGTGGCTGCTCTCCCTGGAGGTGCAGCCCGGGCAGAGCTGACAGGAGAAGCCCCGCCCACCAGTCCGGGCCTGCTGCACAGAGGAGACAGCTCCATCCACTGCCTGACCTGGACCTGCTGCTGGATATGAGGTAAGTGTAATGTGTATATGTATGTATCTTCCCTGTGTATGTGTGTTTTGTCATGTGTATATATGTGTGTACAACATGCTCTGTGCTTGTATATAGACTAATAACATGTAATAGCTGTATATATAGGTGTAATGTGTTCTATATGTGTGTGTATATAATGGTATAACATGTATTAGGTGTGTGTATATATATATATATATATATATATATATATATATAT
>CM033644.1:69865724-69882321 GCA_019512145.1 Engystomops pustulosus
AACCACAGCCCAGCCACCAGCAGAAGCCCGGGACACCAGGGGTAACTCTTATACTATCCCTAACATTAATGCCCTGAGGTGATATCACCACTGCAGCTCCTGTACACAAACCAGGAGCCGAGCACTAACAGAAAAGGTGGGAGAAAGGGCTTAGCTTATCCTCTGCATCACTGCCCCGCTAGTGCTTACAAATTCCCTCATCCCAGAATATTTATATGCAGTAGTAGGTGGGCCCCCAAAATCAATTTCACTGGTGGGCCCCAGGCACCCCAGTCCGACCCTGAATACAGCTACAGTATATACAGCCCCCAACCCTCCAGTAATACATCTACATACAGCTGCCTACCACCCAGTAATACATTTACATACAGATGCCTACCTACCAGTAATACATTTGCATACAAAGGCCAACCATACAGTAATACAACTTTATACAGCCGCCTCACCCCCCAGTAATACATCTATATACAGCCGCCTCACCCCCCAGTAATACATCTATATACAGCCACCTCACCCCCCAGTAATACATCTATATAGAGCCATCTCCCCCACCCAGGACCGGCTCCAGGTTTCAGGGGGCCCCTGGGCGATACTCAGTGGGCCCCCTAACAGTGAACTCGGGTGGCGGCATTAAAAAACTGAGAATTATTATGCAGACACTGTCATCTGAGCCGCACCCGAGTTCACCTGTTAGGGGGCACACTGAGTATAGCCCGGGGCCCTGACCCCTGGCAAAGCGGTGACCTGGGTTGGGGAAGGCTGGATGTAGATAGATGTATTACGGGGGGTGGGGAGGCTGGCGTGTATTAATGTATTACTGGGGGTGAGGCGCTTGTATATAGATGTACGAGCCTGGGGGGGAGCGGCTGTCTAAAGTTGTATTACTGTCTGGTTGGCCTTGTATGCAAATGTATACTGGTAGGGTCGGCCTCTGTCTGATCCTTGGTATTCTTCCTGGGTGGTAGGCTTGATGCACATGTATTACTGGTAGGTTAGGCAATCTGTCATGTAAATGGGATTATGGGTAGTATGGCCGCTGTATGTAGATGTTACCGGATGTGGGGGGCGTTGTCTATCCGTATGCTGTACGTTAGGGGGTACGCGGGTGTTCATTACCATCGATGTCTATGAGGCGTAGCCAGTTGTCGATGTAGAGAGTATTACTGGCGGGGGAGGTGGCTTGATAGTAGTCTATTACTGGGGTGAGTTTTGCTTGTCCTGTAGATGTACTGCTCAGTGCCCAGAGTATAAAGCAGATACCAAGAATGTAGGAGGGTAAAGAACCACCGGACCCAGGACTTTCCGTTCTCCGTGTGCAAGGAGGAGCAGTCGCCGGCGATCCCTGAAACGGACTTCCATTCAGGCCACTAATACCACGGTGTCTGCTTCATCTGTAGGACTGCATAAACACTACTCCTGTGAGGGTGTAATGACAGCCACCGATTCCACGTCATTGTTGTGCCTTGCAATGCCCCCACACCATGAGGAGATCCGCATTAGCCAAGACTCATACATTTCGCTAATTCAACTAGGAGCCCTGTGCTTTTTCTCAGTACAGAGGCACGTTCACACTGAGACATGTCACCGACATGGTCAGAAGCTGGATTGATATCAAGGACTGGTTTACTGCCCGATAGTATCATTCGCCGCACAATCAGTTAGCCGTGTGTAAGTAATGGTGTGCGAGCATTTTTTTTAGGGCTGCAAAGCCCTCCATGTGCTACCATAGATAACCGGACTTCCATTAGATACCCATATGAGCTACCTCAGACCTTTGTGACACCATACGCTGGTTTGCAGTGAGTCCTTCTGATACATGACAATGACAGGCTCATGTGGTCTGTGGCGTTGTCCCAGTGCCTGTATGATGAAGGCAATTGAGTTTATGCGCGTTCACACTGACTGTTCTTAGTGGCTTCATGTTTTAATTTACATTGTCAGGGAGAACATCCACAGTGTCATAGGCTCGTGCCCGGGGATGTCAGGGCGGTAAATACAGATAGTGGGAGGGTCACTTAACCTGTTTCCTTGTCTTGATAATTTCCACGAAATTGGACTCAGCCTGGAAATGTGATTGTCACTTCGTGTATTCGGATTATCACATTCCAAATCCAGATATCTCCATGGGATCTAATTTTGATTCATCAATCATTTTTATCTTCTATTGTTGTCACCACATTTACTAACCTAATTAACCGCGCCTAGGCGAATGTCAGGATGTTATAGTGTACGTCCCCGGGGCTATGAGGCTTACGCGCGCACAAAGTAACACGAACGGAGACGGGTACAAGACCAGCAGCGGCTGTCAGGATGTCGAGTACAGCTGACCGCCGCGCTAAACACCTCGCGATCGGAGCGGCTGTCAGATAAGACCGGAGGTGTTAACCCCTACCGTGTACGGGTGTTTGCGAGTGTGGGAGTCGGATCCCCCGTGCCGCTTACGGGGGATCCAGGATCCAACTCTGATGGCAGAGCCGAGGACTGGCATGTGCCCCGGAGCTGCGCGGTCTCCATTGCCGTCAGACCCTCTTCGGGTTGACTGTAAACTGTGTGAGATGGTTGCCTAGCTTGCTAAGACAGTTACACTGCTATAAAAAATAGTATGGTAAGAGCAGTGTATGAACTTAAACAGTGATCGAGAATCACTGGTTAACGTTCAAGTATGTAGAAGTAAAAAAATGCAAAAGAAAAAACCACTAACACTACCCATAGTATAATACAATAAAACAATAATACATCAAAAATAGCCCCTAAATGTCCCTTCCATACAAACAACTTATAATAGTATAGACTAGAACTATCACAAACACCAAAATGACACAGCATATTTGGTATATTGCCGCGTCCGTGAAAAATCTTGTATAATAATGCCATGAGCGTTACTGGGACGCCCCCACGGTACACGCCGTTCTAGAAAAAAAACACGCAAAAAACGTTCCGAAAAAGATAATTTCTCTATTAATATCCCTATCCGCCAGTGTTAAAACCGTAATTTAACACAACTGTCTGCACCCCAAAATAAGCCACTCAAAGAACCCATATCTGTGCCAAAAATCAGTTCCTCCCTAACCTTAGTTGTCAGCGTGAAAAATATAAAAGTTATGCCAAATATGAAAACGATCCCCCACCTCGGTGATGCGTTATATAAAATGAACCAGACTTCTCCCAGATTGGTGTATCTTCTATTCCGTCACACTTGAATATAAAAATAACCAATAAGACCCACCACCCCCATATTCTGATGCCCTCCTGCCCGGTCGTAACGAATCTGCCTATATAAAACAGGTATCGTTATTAGATCGCCACCGGAACTCCGTACAACAAAACAAAACACAACAAACGCAGCTCCCCACGAAAAAAAAAGATCATTTTCCAATTATTTACCCTATAAAAATGCTCTAAACGGGATTTTAGAAAATGTTATGACTCTAAAATAACGACCATCAAAAAAGAACAATCTTCTCGCAAACAAAATAAGCCCTTAACCCGAGGGGACACAGCATATTGTGGCCTTAAGGAAGCCGACCATTTTCAAATATGGCTGGTCAGTTTTATTATGTGATAAAAAGGAAACACTTCAAACTTCTTTATGTGATTTGGAGAATCGTTTTTTGTGCCATATTGTACAGTCATGTCGTATGGTGTTGTATGCCATATTATTGTAGTTTTTTGAAAAAAAACCAAAATGTGGCAAAAAATTAAGAAAAATTTTCAATTTAATGTTGACATTTTTGGCTTGCCAGATTAATCATTTTTAATTCACAAAGAAAGTTCTATTCCAACATTTACCCATATCGTCAATTTATGTTTTATCATTGACAGAGTCTTTCACTTCTTAGGATCTTGAGAAGGCTTAACCAATATAACAGCAATTTTCCAACAAATAAGAAACTTTCGCAGCACTGAAAGTTTTTCTTGGGGGCCCAGCACCCTATCTAACTGTGTTTTTGAAGGCACTCGTTTCGCAGCAACGTCCCTATTAAGTATACCCCATTATCAAACTGACCTTCGTCACACTCCTAAAACGGGTATAAGGGGGTTGTAGAACCCCTTTAGCGCATCTCCGACGTCACATCAAAAAAGAAGGTAAAGTTAAGGAAATATAAGGATTTTTTCTAATAAACAGAGTTTTTAATTATGTCAACAAAAATTTAAAAGTCAAGATTAAAAGAGTAAAGTGCTCCTAAGATTATGTTATGTGATGTCCGAGTAAGAAAATATCCCGAAATGTAGTGTGACTGGATTGTCTGGCACAGTGCCAGGCCAACAAAAGCAGAGGAGCGCAGGAGTTTTATGAAAAAGCCTTCACGTGTCATGTTGCTTTCGTAGATCCCCTGAGGTGTCAGAACGTAGAAAACCCCGACAAATGCACCCATTTTGGAAACTACACCCTCAGATATAGGCAAAGGGTTAAAGTGGAAGGTTTACCCATAGGTGTTTCACAGTATTTAGGAACATAAGACTGTGGACGACTGAAACTTCATTTTTTTGCGAACAGCTCATTTTAGCCCCCAAATGTCCTTTTATAACGCCGTTTAGGTTGACCACCGCACCCCAAATTTTGTGCCCCCCACCCTTTGCCTTCATGAACTACCCGTCAATCCCCAGATTTGGTTGTCCGTTGTGTAGGGGTATATGGCGGAGTCGGGCCCAGAGAACAAGGCGTGGGGGCCTTTGGAGAGCAGATTTTGATGAAATCATTTTCATGCCCCATGTCATGTTTGCATAGCTCCTGGACGTGCCGTTGTAACCGTGATAAAACCCCCGCAACGTGCCCCCACTTTTGGAAAACTACCCCCTCCAGGAATTATCAAGGGGTTTACAGGTGGCAGGTTTGCACCTACCTAGGTGTTTCACTGAAGGGTATTTATGCCCATCGCCTATGAAACTGCCCCAGGTTACCATTTTTCCCGCCACTCTTCTTTTAGCCCCCACCTGTCCTTTTTAACCGGATGAAGTTTCGGTCGCGTACCACCCCCCCGCCCCCCCTCCCCCCCCCTTTTGCGCACCCACCAATTTTATTGCAGTATGGCACCACCCTAGGGTTGACGTTTCTGGTGGGGTACTAGGGCAGGAGTTGGAACGGGCTGGACAGGCGCACACATGTGCTTTTCAGAGCAACCGATGTTATGCTGAAATAATTTCATGCCCTATATCATGTTTGATAGTCTGGAGTACTGTAACAGTGATAAACCCCCAAAAGTGCCCCCATTCTGGAAACTACACCTCAAGGCATATCTCAAGTGGTTTAAAGTGGAAGGTTTGACTACCGGTTTTCACCGTATTATGAACTACGCGTGCCCGATGGACAATTTAAATTTTTTCAAGAAAATATCCATTTTAGCCCAAAATGTCTTTTCCGACCGTTTGAGGTACGAAAAAGACACCCCAAATTTTGACACACAATTTCTTCTAGAAACGGGCCATACCACCTATGTGGTTGTGTTGTAATTGTATTTGTAAGAGCTGTGAAGGGTATCTTGGCCAGGAGTTGGAACTCGCACCCCGAGATTTTGGAGAGCTAGATTTGCTGTTGTGAATAACATTTTCATGCCCCGTTTTGTAATCAAATGAGTCTGAGAGTACGGTGGACAGTGATCTCAACTCACCCCCAAAGTGACGCCACATATCTGAAAAAACTACACCCTCAAGGACTAGGAATCTCTACAAGACGTTTGGCTAATGGTCTGACTCTACAGGTCAAGTTTTGACCAGTATGTCATTAGCACGACTGTGGAATAATGACGCTATTAGCCTTTGTTCATATGCACCTGTCCATTTAAGCTCCAGTAAATTCCATGTTTTACCACGGGCCGTGAACCGTAGACTACCTGTACTTTTTAACGCCGTTACAGGTAGAAAAGAACCTGAATTTCTCCCCACCAATTCTCTGAGTATGGACACTACTCCAAATGTGGTTGCAATTGCTTTTTAGTGAAACTATGCGACGGTCAAGGGATGGACCTCCTTTTCTCTTTTTCTCGTGGGGGCGCGAGTGTGGTGGGTGTCCTGCCTTTTGCAGTGAGATTTTGGCTGTGACTGTGCACTATTAGGGAGTCGTGTTCTTTTTGCCCATACCCACCGGTACCGATAGACAGCCCTGCCCCCTGTGCCGTTGTTGGCAAGTGCGATGTAACATCACTTGCTCTTGGTCCGCCCTTCTGTCGGCTATTACGTTGAACGATGCGCCTGACGGTTTTTCGACTTAGTTAGCTTTCCTTTTTCCGCCAGACTGTTCCAGTTATGACGCCGACCTTTTTCAGCACCCGGCCGGTGCGCCTCACCCCTGGCAAACCATTGGTACACTTTAGAGGCTTTATCTTCTGTGTGGGCAGTCGAGGATTTGTACTTTTTTGGGGGAGCCGCACGTGGCATCGGCCCATCTCCATGGTGGCAGAATAAGGACTCAGTTAGGGTCTCATTAAGGGCGGATCCAGATGGCCTTATAGTTTTCGTTATCGACCGCTGTAAAAAAGTGGGCACAACTAGAGAAGGAAAAATTTGGAGCAAATAACCGAAGCAGGGCACTGTGAGATTGTTCCCCAAAAGTTACACTTCCAGGGCTGTGTGGTAAGATTCGGAGGAGGCAGCGCATCCTGTCATCACACCGCGACCGGTTTTGGACAGGCGCCGTGTCACATTGGTTACATAGTGTATCCGTGCGGCTACACATTCTTTGTGTGCGCAAACACGGATCTTTTTTGAGGGTGTTTTGCCGTTTGTCTCCGCTTGGTGGCACCACAGACGGCCAGAAGTGCCGTGGTAGATACTAATTCGGGGACCCCTTGTAATAGAGAGGCAGCGCGTTCGCCCTATCCACCTGTCCACCAGGAGGCGTGATGTGATGCTCTTCTGACCCTGGTACGCGTCTTACCTCTGGTGGCGGGTTCTGTCTGAAAACGGAGACATGGTGTTACCAATGCCCTCTTTAAGCCAAGATGGATTGCACACGGATATTATGTACCCGGATACGGATTTTTTGGAGCACGCTGTGTAGGGGTTACAGACAGCTGGTCATTGTAACTCAACCCCCCCCCCTGAAGATTATATGAGGGTACGTGTCATGGGGAAACATACCGCCCATCCACAGTTAACCCCTTCAGTGCCTCACAATTGTCAGAACTCTTGCAGGTTCTAGCTCTGCAGTGTAATGGGTACACAGACAACAGAACTAGAGTATCTGTGGGACGAGTCTGGAAGGAGGGGTTTGTGGACCGGTGGACCTTCTGGACCACCGCAGGAGATGATGATGGTACTAGCCAAAACCCGGTACAGGAGTCTAAGTGTCAACTGGTCTTCACCAGAGCTCGCCTTAAAGCGGGATGGTCTTGCTGCGCTGGGGAGCCACCAGGTCATTCCATGGGCGCGACTAGACCCGCGTTGCCAGCCAGGGAAGCAGGGGGTGTGGGACACATTCCGAGCCTGGGATGACAGCAGGAGTACGGCTTGGAAGGATGAGCTGGAAATCACGGCAGGCAAGCACGCAGCTGACACAGGACCCAGGCAGACATGAAAGGACAGGTCCACGAAGGAGAGCTGGTAGCTTGGAGATGTCTGGTCACGCTGGGACACAGGAGCCACCAGGATCGTCTGGAAACGCTGGAGACATACAGAACACAGGAGCGTCTGGGAATGCTGGAGACACAGGAGATGATCCAGGGGTCTAAAAATGTAGTAAAAAAAGCTCCCTATATATAGGGTAGTTAAGAACTGGATATCTGAAGCGTGGAAAGTGTGGATTTCTGGAGAGTCCGGAAACAAACTCAAGAATCAAGAATTGGACAATATGAAAAAAATAATATAACAACCGAAAATAGGCTGAGAGATGGAAAAGCTGTGGTTGGGGGAATCATAAGAAGGCTTGGTAACAGGTTTGTTGTGTTATAGGCAACATAACTCTTAACCCCTAGAGGCACCTAGACGTTATAGTACGTCCTGGTGAGAGCTTCATTAGCGCACCAGGACGCACTATAACGTCCTCTCTCCCGGGGCGCACTGTAGCTATACACAGTGCCCGGGACCTGGGAGGTCAGCTGGGACGTATAGCTGACCTCCCAGGCTTGCCGACAATGGACCAATAGGAACGGTCCATTGTCGGGTGGCGGCATTAAAAAACTGAGAATTATTATGCAGACACTGTCATCTGGTGGGGGTCCCCAGGGGGGCAAGATCGTGGGAGCGCCAGGGCGCGCACCCCGGGAGCCCCAACTATGATCCGGCCCTGCGTGTATGATAAATACAATTCCATATGCGAGAGGTCCAAAACACCTTTAATTTATTTATTTTCTTACTAATAGTCTACACGACTATGACAAGGTATCAACTTGATCGGTTTAATTCTGCAATTAAAAGCAAATAGTAGTAAATGAGATATTTGAAATGGAGGATTACCTAAATAAACTTTGGGATTAGTTTAAGCATGGGAAATGGAAACTGCTGTTCTGTGATAAAGAGGATTTTGATAGGAATTAGATCTGCACATTACGGACTAAATCCTAGTGATTTCATTTTTAATTTCATTGACTTGTAATGAAATATATAAAAGAAATAGGAAAAAAAATTTCAAGAAGGACACATGAGTACAAAATAAATTCACGTAACAACAAAATCCTTTAAGGTTCTGTATGGTTTGGAAAAAAAATACCTTATCATAGTATTATTAGTTAAGACTACCATTTTTTAACTCTCTGTATAGTCCAAGGAGGATTTCTGGTTTTTGCTTTATCACTGTATAATAAAAAGTTGTGTAACCTTCCAGCATACATTGTTTAATTATCTGTCATCTACACACCATCAAAGGGACTTATGAGAGTGATTTGGGGCCCTAAACCCATAGGACCTAATGGATCTGTGGTTTATTGTTCCATATTACCCTTTGCCTTTTTTCCTGTGTGTATGTTAACCCCTTAACGCCGAAGCCACTTTTCACCTTCCTGACATGGATTTTTTCAAATCTGCCCTGTGTCACTTTAAATGGTTATAACTTCTGAATGCTTTAACATATCCAAGTGATTTTAAAATTGTTTTTTCGTGACACTTTGTACTTCATGTTATTTGAAAAATGTTGGTGGTATGTTTTGAAAATCTGAGAAAATCAGATATTTAGTGAAAATTTGGAAAAAATTCTTGATTTTCGAACTTCAAAATGTTCTACTTTTTCCGTACATAGTCATAACCGCAAAATACTTAAAGGGGTATTCCAGGAATCAGCATAATTCAAATGAAATGCATACTCAAAATATAAGCCTCCCCTTAGCAGAAAATGCTGGTGACATAGACTGTAATGAAGAATTCAAATGCTACTGGCCCTTTAATCAGTCCGTTAATTTTCTATGCACGGTCGCAGAACAGAAGATGGCCGCTGGTCACATGTCCACATCACATGTCCTGCACCTGCCTAGGCAGGTCATGTGATCACCACTAGTTTGGCTGTAATCCGTTGGTTGCAGCGCATACAGTATGGTCACTGTTTTGGTGATGGCAGTTACACATCATTACTATGGTAACAGAGCAAGAAAACCTGTTACATCATCACTGGGAGCAGAGCATAAGAGAGAGGAGGAGTTACTGAGAACTAAAGGATCATGGGACTTGTATTTTCTAGTGGCGGCCATCTTGGTGATAACTCCACCTACTTTAGAGAGGACATACATTTTGTGAATCATAAAATCAAACGTACACTAAAAATACTATATTATCCTTATTCTACAGGTCAGTGATGGCAAACCTTTTAATGACCGAGTGCCCAAATTACAACCCCAAAGATGGCAAACCTTTTAATGACCGAGTGCCCAAATTACAACCCCAAATTCTCATTTATCTCGAGGTGCCAACCAAAAATTAAAGCAGTAACTTATTGCTACCTATTCTTCAACAATGTTCAATTATACTGGCCTCCTGAGGACCCTAAGGGTGAAGACACACATGGCGTTTTTAGGCCGTTTTTAGTTAGTGCGTTTTCAGATCGTTAAAAACGCATGCGTTAAAAAACGCATGCGTTTTTGACCAGTTTGAATTAAGATAATTGCTCAAACCTGTCAAAAACGCATGCGTTTTCAAAAAACGCATGCGTTTTTAACGATCTGAAAACGCACTAACTAAAAACGGCCCAAAAACGGCCTAAAAACGCCATGTGTGTCTTCACCGTGCGCCGTCAGTCCGTCGCATTAGTTACTTAGTGTCAGTGCGCCGTGAATTCGTCGAGTTAGTTACTTAGTGTCAGCGCGCCGTGAATTTGTTGCATTAGTTACTTAGTGTCAGTGCGCTGTCAGTCCGTCACATTAGTTACTTAGTGTCAGTGCGCTGTCAGTCCGTCACATTAGTTATTTAGTGTCGCTTTAGATAGATTATCTCTGTTACTGACAGTGATAGTCATTGTCCGTTAGCTGTATTATTTGTTAGTTACCGTCAGTTTGTCAGTGGTTTAGTGGGTTAGTCAGTGTCTGTAAGTGTAAAAAAAACTAAAAAAAATTAAAAAAAAAAGGTTGTTCGTTCATTAGTGTCAGTCACCGTCTGTCATTGTCATTTGTCATTCCGTCCCTGTCAGTCCATTAGTTAGTCAGCGTTAGTGTTAAAAAAAAAAAAATAATAATAATTGTTGTGTCGTGTTTCGTAGTTTATAAAATGGCAGTGAGGATGTACTCCGCTGAGGAAGCGTACGCCATGCTTGCCTCAGATACTGAAAGTGCCAGTGAGGGAGAACCTGAGTTTTTTCGTGATTCCTCCTCCAGTGATTCAGGAGAACCCCCTCGTAGTCGTAGGAGAGTTAGTGCTCAGGTTCTGCCTGAGGATTTAAATTGGGAACCCCTAACAGATTACACCCCCCAAATTCCGGCATTTACTGCAGTAGCAGGGATTAAGGTCCCTACTGAAGGGCTCTCTGCCCTCGGTTTTTTCAAATTAATTTTTACGGACAATTTGGTCCAATTAATGGTAGAACAAACCAATATATATGCTGAAGAATTTATACGGGCAAATCCATCTTCTTTTTATGCCAGGCCTTATAGGTGGCACCCTACAAACTGTGGGGAAATGTTAAAGTGTTGGGGCCTTGTTTTAAATATAGGCCTTACAAAAAAGCCTAAAATAAGATCCTATTGGTCCACGGATGTTCTGTACTACTGCCCGCTGTACCACACAATAATGTCCAGGTCCCGATTCGAAGCTATACAAAAATTTCTTCATTTTGCGGATAATTCCTTATGCCTACCCCAGGATGACCCAAACTATGATCGACTTTTTAAAATACGCCCCGTTCTAACATTTTTAGAAGAAAAATTTTCAGCTGTCTACACCCCTCAAAGGGAAATCTCAGTAGATGAGTCCCTAATGAGCTTCAAGGGGAGAGTTAAATTCCGACAGTATCTGCTTAATAAGCGAGCCAGATACGGAATAAAATTATATAAATTGTGTGAGGCAGACACAGGATACACATTTTCATTCCGTGTATATGAGGGCAAAGACAGGACAATACAGCCCCCAGAATGTCCACCACACATTGGCACAAATGGAAAAATTGTGTGGGACCTTATATTCCCACTACTTAATCAGGGGTACCACTTATACACCGACAATTGGTATTCAAGCGTTCCCCTGTTTAAATGCCTCATGGACAAAAGTACAATGGCCTGTGGGACAGTGCGAAAAAAATCATAAACCCCTTCCCAAAACTTTTGTTAGTCAAACGCTGAGAGCTGGCGAAAGCAGAGCAGTGCAAAATGAGGGGGTGCTGTGCTTAAAATATAAAGATAAAAAAGAGGTGATGATGCTGACAACAGTTCATGATGCCAGCTGTACCCCTGTCACCCTGCGTGGCACTTCCACCACCATCCAGAAGCCTGTATGTATACAGGATTATAATAAATTTATGGGGCCCCCCCCCCCCACCCGGCAGGTCCTCTTTAATCAATTAATGTTCCAGTATCTTCTCCGTGTCCCCGCGCCGTGCGTCGCAGGGATCGTGATGTCGTACTATGTGCGTCGGCATCGGCACACAGTATGATTACAGCTGACATAACGTTCCCTGCTATGGACAGCACGGGGACACGGAGAAGATACCGGAGCATCGATCGTTTGAAAAGGACCTGCCTGGGGAAGGGGGGGGGGTATTGTGTTAAAATTAGAGGTCTCGACTTATACTGTATATACGGTATATACTTCAATGGGCTGGCAGGATATATACTTCAAGGGGCTGGCAGGCTATATACTACAGGGGGCTGGAAGGCTATACTCTTCCAAGCGGCTGGCTATATACTATAGGGGGCTGGCACGCTATATACTACAGGGGACTGGCAAGCTGTATACTGGGGACGCGGTGACCAATACATTTCCTGACCTCGGCTTTGATCGAGTCAATAGGTTTTCCCAGTTTTCGGTGGTAAAATTAGGCACCTCGGCTTATACTCGGGTCGGCTTATACTGGAGTATATACGGTATATAAATTTAGTGTCTTGTAATGATCCAAAAAGGAGGTAATGTGAGGACTGCATAATGAAAGATGAAAAAGCAAAGCCAATAACAAAACGTCACAACTGCAACAATTTTTTTCCGGCTTCCCAGTACATGGCACAACATATTAAATGGTGTCACTAGGAAGTACAATTTGTTCTACAAGCCCTCATATAGCTTTGTAAGACAAAAATCAATAGGACAATGTGGAAGGAGGGGAGTGAAAAAAGTAAGCGCAAAAACATTGTGGAATTCAATGTAAAGCAGGATGAGGCTGCGACAAGTTGTCCTCAATGGGTGTTGAATACAACTTCATAAGATGGATTTGGATGTTTATGACTGAGAGCCCTCAACTAGTCTGTATGGGAAGCTGGGTATCGGATGCTGTAGTCTGTAATGTGGGCGTACCACAGGGTACAGGTTCTTTTTATTTTACGTGTATTGTTCTGATTTGGGGTACAATTCTGTATACCAGAGTTATTGATGATTTTGTACAGTGCAGCAATCAGATCAATATCACTAAATGAGAACGGTTTCGCAGGTGCAAGGAATCTACACAGCAGCATTTCGCATAGACTTTGTGGAAATAACACGTTAAACTAAGTTGACTGTTTATATTCATGCTTCCTTGCTTTATTCCATAAGGCTTAAAATATTAGGAACGTTACTGCATAATACCACGAGACTTTCTGAACACACACTCATATAGTAATGTCAGCATTTCTACCTTTAAATGGCCTGAATATATCAACTTTCCCATGAGAATCCTACTAATAACAGGACTGTATCCCCAAGAAAACATCCGCAGCAACAAACAGGCTGAACAAGTGCCCTGCACAGCGTGGGAACCTCATATCTGCCTTCCTGATGGATAAAAATAGAATATCAGGATGCTGAACACAGCATGATTTTACTCTGGGTATTATTAAAGGGAAAATACTCCCTCAAATGGAAAGACATTCATAAAACAAAGCCTATTTAAATTCATATTTAGCCTTTATGAAATCAATCTGACAACATACAAGAACACCAGTCAAAACAATTTACCCTAAAACAATAGGGTAAATTGCTCTCAACATGAAACATTAATCAGTCATGCAATTTCTGTCATTTCTTAAGCTAAACTCCAAAAGACAAATTGTATCACACTTTCCATGAGTCCTGAATTTGCAGGGATTGCACCAAATTTTCAGAAACAATTGCAGTAAGGTTTTTTTACATGAATATACTCTGTACATAAAAACACAGATAACATGGGGGGCCACATTTCACAGACAGAACACCCCAGGGACAGGAGTCTAAGCATCACAGTAATATATGATACAAGGATTCCCTGCTTCCCTGTTCGACAACTGCTCCATACTGAATTATAATAAAAATACAGGTAGTTCTTGTATCTATACTTGTACCCCGTCCCTAAAACAGTGTTCAGGCCATTAAATATTGCCACTACATGGACCGATCATATTTGTGAGAACAAGCCCTGAATTTGTTGCTATGGGGATTTTGCTACTCATACATTACAATGTGCTGATAGCACATTCTAATGCATGGGTTTACCCGAAGTAGCCTCGGGTCTTCGCGAGACCCGAGGTTACCATGGCGGGGCGAAATACTCGTCCGAGCAACGAGCAGTTACGAGTACGCTAATGCTCGATCGAGCATCAAGCTCGGACGAGTATGTTCGCTCATCACTAGTCTTGATCTGAAGAGAGGGGGAGCATAGCAGTGCTGACTGTGTGTTTTATAGGTGAGGTAGCAGAGCTGAATGTGTAATTGTGTCTTATAGCCACCTCAAGACTCTGATCTGTCTCATTTCTCTTTTTCTATGTGTCAGAAGCTAAATAAAAGTGTAGCTTAACCCTGTACCACAGGCACAGATACCGGGAGGGGGATGGAGCAGAGGCTTTGATGGGCCCACTGAGGAGCAGTCATCTGTATCTGTGTTCCTAGGAGAAGCACAGATAGAGCTGTATCCAGGGCTAGCACAGCCCTACTCTCTCTAGTGATACATGTGTGCCGCCTCCCAACACACAAGTATTGTTATTGACCATCCAGGACCTGTGAGATGACGTCATCCACAAGTCCTGGTTGTGCAGCACTGCTGAGAGGAAGGTTTGCTGTTTCTATCTACACTATTACTACACCTATCCTACACTACACAATGGGGCAGATTTATCAAGCAGTCTGAAGTCAGAATATTTCTAGTTGCCCATGGCAACCAATCACAGCTCAGCTTTCATTTTACCAGTGCTCATGAATATTTTAAAGGGGAGCTGTGATTGGTTGCCATGGGCAACTAGAAATATTCTGACATTCAGACAGCTTGATAAATCTGCCCCAATGTTTCAACACTGCCACATCCATCCGACACTACAAACAAGCACAACACTTATACACAGTACTTCTATCCTGTATATATGGACACAGCAATGCACTACTCCTCCCATCCTGTATACATATGGACACAGAACTGTACCACTACTCCTACCTTGATATATGGGCACAGCAATGCATTACTACAAGTACCCTGCATTTATATGGGCATAGCACTATACTACTAGTACTCATTCATATATATATATATATATATATATATATATATATAATCAAATCCCATCCCTATATAAATGGCACACAGCCACTGTACTAACTGATATACTTACTACTTAACTTCCTTTCATCCTGTGTGGTGGTGTTATAATATATAATATATATATATCATATATATTATATATATATATTGTATATGAGAGCACACTGTACTACTCTCTTCCATTCCCCTTTACATATGGAAACAGCATGCCTTACTACTGGTTACCCTCCCATTTTAGAATGGGCACAAGCCCACTTCGCATATACTACTTTAGACTTCTCTTACTTTTGGCAAGCACTTCGTCTACTGTACTTTCCCATCCTCTATATAGTTGGCAAAACAGTGCTTCCACTAAACTACAACTACCAATCGCTCTTATTATATATGGGTACAGCACAAATACTCTACTACTCCCCCATCATGTATAATATAATGGGCACATCACTGTAACATATACTATTTATAACCCCCTGGATTTATATGGCCACAAACACTGCAACTAAACTACTCCCATCCCAGTATATGTTATGGCACACATAAGTATGGTCCAGCCTCGGCAACTGCCCTATACTGCAAGCACTATACATGGGGGTGAATTGACCTTACTAGAACGATCAG
This sequence comes from Engystomops pustulosus, assembly GCA_019512145.1. NCBI lineage: Eukaryota > Metazoa > Chordata > Amphibia > Anura > Leptodactylidae > Engystomops > Engystomops pustulosus. The sequence goes on from CM033644.1 coordinate 69,881,386, forward strand.
GCAGTGATGATTGAGATGTCCGCTTTCGGCTATAAGAGGAAGGATTTACTCTACCACCTAATCATCTGTGCAGTGGAAGGAAACAAACCACATCACATATCACTGAGGACCTTCGCCGCAATAAGCCCCGCCCCTTTTTGCCGGGGGATCGTCGGGGTGGGCGGGCTTGAGATGTCGGGACGTAATCTGTGTGCGCTATATAAATAAAGGAATTATTATTATGGATAAGGAATAGAAGATCACCACAGTCACAGTGCATCTATGAGTAAGTGTCCCTGGTTTATCATGCTTGATTTTGATGGCTGATTTCTTTTAAAATGGAGCGTGTATCAGTTGTAGGTTTTTTTCCCCTTATTTAGGTTGTACTGTACTAGTTGTAGTGTGTACCAGTATGTCATGATACCAGAGACATACTTGTGACTGGTACATTATTTTCTGTCACACATTGGTCTTTGGGTTTTTGCAGACTGGTACATTATTTTCTGTCACACATTGGTCTTTGGGTTTTTGCAGCAGCACAGATCTATTCCGCTGGTATTAGTATTACTAAGAAAGAGATTAGAGTCCAGCTACCGATCATTGGAGTTATTCTAAAAGAGGTCATCTGGTTGTTGTTTTTTTTTCCCGCCATATGTAGTACATACACTATGTGTACATATAAAGTTGGACAGGAAGAGAAGTAACCCCTAGGCTTATGTTAAAGGGGTTTTCCACAAAAGGATTGAAAAAACAAAAATGGCTCACTCATGTAGGTTATATATTATTGTTTCATCCATAGGGGAAGATGCATGGATGGGAAACGATGGCAATTACCATGTGGCAGAAGACGTTTTTTCTGAATATTTTTTAAGTGCTGGATATAACCCTTAAAGGGTTATTTCCATCCAAAATGTAATGGCATATAGCTGGTGCCAATCTCTGTTCAGTTAACCTTGC